>JAUUTY010000460.1:0-279999 GCA_030979885.1 Lolium multiflorum
CTAAAACCCTAATCCCTAATCCCTAATCCCCTAAACCCTAAACACCCTAAACACACTAAACCCTAGACCTAAACACCCTAAACACTAAACCCTAAACCTAGCTAGCTAACCCTAAAACCTTAAACCTAAACCTACTTCCCTAACACTAATTAAACCCAAAACCCTAGACCCTAAACACTGAACCCTAAACCCTAGACCCTAAACACCCCTAAACACTAAACCCTAGACCTTAAACCCTAACACCCTCAACACTAAACCCTAAACCCTAAACACCTAAACACTAATTAAACCCTAAACCTAGACCCTAAACACTAGACCCTAAACCTAGACCCTAAACACCCTAAACATAAACCCTAGACCCTAAACACCGTAAACACTAAACCCTAAACCTAGACCCTAGCTAAACACCCTAAACACTAAACCCTAAACCCTAGCTAACCCTAAACCCTAATTAAACCCTATATATATAGGCCAACGACACTTAATTGGGCATCAAAGCGGGCCGGGGGTGCCTCGCGGTCCTCTAGTTAAATTAAATGTGCCATGCATTAACCTAAACCATATATATATAACTAACCCCTAGCATCAAAACCTAGTTAATTAAAACACATAACCCTAAACTATACTAGCTATAACTCCGATCTAATAAAAACATACTCTATATATAGCAAACTAGCTAGCAAATTAAACGGTAGATTAACACCAATTAATATATACATAGCCTATATCGATCATGTGTATAACATATCCCAGAGATTCATTAATTAATTATATAATTATCGATGATAAATTAATTAACTTGAATTTGACAAGTTCTCTCGAATGAAAACACATTTGATTAAGTTTCCTCATAATATATATATAATTAGTGTGCATGCATGGCCTACCATGCATGCATTCGTTACATATATTTTAATTTATATTTGAACATATTCTTCGGAGTTCAATCTCTCTTCTCGATCATCTATATGTCGTTGGTGGCAAAAAACACACACATATACGCATGCACTTTATGCGCAAAGGCGCGTGTGCCTCTAATAATGTGTGTGTGCGCACTCGATCAATGATCCCTAAACCTTAAACCCTAAATAAACCCTAATCCCTAATCCCTAAACCCTAAACACCATAAACATTAAACCCTAAACCCTAGACCCTAAACCCTAACCCTAACCCTAACCCTAACCCCTAATTAAACCCTATATATAGGCCAATGACACTAATTGTGCATCAAGCAGGCCAGGGGTGCCTCGCGGTCCTCTAATTAAATTAAATGTGCCATGCATATATATGTGTTTAATTTGGGGATTTCAATCACTCTCTCGTATGTAGCTCTCTCTACCTCTCTCTCTTTCTCTCTCTCTCTCTCTCATTGGTGGCCAACAACACACACATGCACTTTGTGTGCAAAGGCATGTGCCTCTAATAATGTGTGTGTGCAGTCGATCGATCTAGTTTTGATTAATCATAGCACACAAATAAAGAAGTTGTATTTGAATCCACACAACCTAAAACACATAACCCCTAACATGGCCTAATTAATTAACCCTTCTCGATCTCTACCTAATTAGTGGAAATTGCACAAAATCAAAAGGGTCCCTCACTAATTATGCATATCTGCTAGCTAGATTGTGATAAACTTTTGCCACATATATATTTGGTGGATGGGTGCATCTTGGCATGTAAACAATTAGTGTTTGCAAATGGCGTTGTCAAAATTTATGTACAAATGATTTCTTTCCATCCAAAGTGCATAAAATGGGAGTTTTAATGAAGAAAGTACAAATAAAACAGCTCAACATGCTTCCACACCCCGATTTTCACACGAAGTAGAGCATATTTAAAGGATAATTCCAGAGTTTTACTATTTTTCAAGCAACTTTGCTAATTTTCCCCCACTCACATGACTTTATGTCGATTTAATGAAAATATGGCGAATTTAAACTACATGGGCGGGATAGTTTGAATTGTGCGCGCGGCAAAAGGAACCGCCTATTCCTCAACCTTGTGCACGGCAAATTACACATGCAACTCCATTAAACGCCACCTACCGACCTTAATTACCCGGCGGCCCGACCGCATGACCCCCCACCCACCCGTACACAACTTATCCCCGTCCGTGCGAAGAGCTTCCCCTCCCCGTCCCGTCCGTGCGAAGAAGAAGCTTCCCCTCCCCGTTGTTCTTCTCGAGACGCACCGGCGGTCAAGTTGATCCACGGTAGGGCTGCTATCTCTAGCTCAATCATGTATCGGGCAAGACAACCTAACGATTTATATTTTCTTGATGCTGCTAAAAAAATTCGTCAGTATGCTCGAACTAATTGGCACTTTATAGTTTTCCGTTCGATTTGTCATCGATCAATTTGTTCATTTGCGTGGGCATATAGAGTCAGTTCTGCACTCGATCCGTTAATTTGCTGAAATGCCATGGCAGAATTTTGTACACGATCTGTTTGCTAAAATGTCGATGGGCATTTTTTGTTTTGTACTCGACATGATTGCTGAAATGCATAATCATGTAGTATAGTTTTGTACTCGATGGATATACATTTCCTACTCACCTTAAATTAATCACCAACCACTGTATCTCATAATTAAACAGATGGACAGAACTTGGATATTGCATGGACACTTATGTTCCCCTTCATATCTAAATGGTGTTCAACCCTTTATGTGGGGTTTATTAGAGCTCATGATGGTCACAACCTGGACGTGTATTGCCCGCACTGCACATGTATGAATGGTGAGAAGAGGCCTCACCCTGTAGTGGCAGATCATTTATGCATTTTTGGGATGGACCGCACATATGTTAGGCGGGTTTAGCATGGTGAACCATATAATGATCCTTTAGCGGGAGAAGCAGATCTTGCTCACACTGTATGTGTGCTGGCATATGTAGTTAATTATTTATATTGATGCTGCCACTGTTTCAATCAATAGTTTGCATTGTTGTGCAAGGTTCTGTACTCAAATTTAACTTGTTGCAGATGGATGGACGGGAAGGAGAGAAAAGCGCTTGCTTCAGAAACCGGGTTTCAGCTCTGGGACATGTGTTGTGCCAGATGAGAAGGTAAATATGTAAAACGGCATTTGTTCAGGTGCATCCATGAATGTTTGTCTGTCGGTTGATGTACTAATTGCGAAGCATAGAGTTGAAGAGGTCTCTCGGTTGATGGGAGATTTGAAAGTGAATCTCGGTTGATGCACACAATGGATGGTGCGATGACGGGCTTTCATAGACGAAGGTCACACCTGAGATTATCCAGCCCTACGAAGGAGGAGCCGTGGACAGTACAGCTTTGCGTTGAAGTGGATGCACGCCCGGAGATCATCACGGGCGTCCGGGTAGTCTCAAGACCACCCAGGCCTGATGCACCTGTGGATGGTACTGATGACGAGCCTCTCATAGACGAAGGTCCTGCACCTGAGATTATCCAGCCTACAGAAGGAGGCCGTGGACCGAGTACACAGCTTTGCGTTGAAGAGGATGCACACCCGAGATCATCGGGCGTCCGGTAAGTGAGACCACGGCCACGATGCAAAATGTTGAGCTACTTTATGATTCGTACTCTTATGTTCTGGTGTTGTAGTATTTTGTACGCCTTTGGCGCTAGAACTATAATTAAGCATTCAGTGGATGATCGCGTTGCAAAATTCGGCACCCACACAATCAGTTCATCGTACGAGTAGTAGCACAATTACTTCTACAGTGATTCCTGCCAGCGCATTAGTTGGTAGCATGAAACACTTTCAGGTACTCCCCTCTAATTCAATTAATTGACTCAATTATGTCTAGATATGGATGTATCTAGATGCATTTGTTAACTAGACTAACAAACTTGAGTCAATTAATATGAATCCGTAAACCACCCAAGTCCTCGAGCAGCTAGTTTATTGACTCTGGACTCCAAGCCTCTCGCGGCAAGCCAAGCTTTGACCAGATCTTGGCCCGCAATTTTTTTGTGTGGCGAATAGCAAAGCTTTGACCAGTTCCTCTCGGGATACGGCACGCCGGTGAGCTTGCACGGTTGCCATGAGCACTTTCCGGCGGAACTTCCTCTGCAGCGCCCTCAAGCCGCTGCTGCGAGACAGCACGCAGTGCCTCGAGGTGGACGGAATTCTGGATCTCGGGGCGGGTGGTCCGCATCGTCAGGAAACGATCTCCGGCGGTTAACGAGGACATGCATGGCGGCCGGGGGATTTTTTTTTTTTGGGTTGAGCTTGGGATTTGGGGGTTTTTTCCGGGGAGGAGGAGCAGGAAGAGGAAGGAACATCCGCGTGCTTGGCGCGTGGCGGTGTGCTTGAATTTCGAATTTTTGTGAAATGTTTCATTTCCCCACTACAATTCGGGGGTTTCTTGACGCGCCAATGCGTCCCGCCGGGCAACTTCAAGTAAATTTGGGGTGCCACACTATGGGCCCTAGTTTCAGTGAGACATGTAATGACTAGTCACATCAATAAGTTCACTGTGTAATAAAATATGTTACCCCTCCCCTTTATGTAGCACCCCTTCTCTCCCGATCGAGTGCCGATTACCGACGGATGCAAGCCGCTAGCTCGATCCCCTCCTTTCGCCTCCACCGTCCAGGCATCCAGCTTGGAGGGGCAAGCTACATCTAGCCCAAGCGGATTAGGTAGGACTAGTAATGTTCTCTCCTTTCTCGAGATCGGTTCTTTTTTCCTCTCCTCGATATCTTGCGCATCTCTTTCCTATTCTGGGCGAAGGGGTGTCTTTCTGGTCACCCTCGAGCTGGGAGTGATTGATGGGGGTGGGGGCGGGGGCTACCTTTGCTTGGGTTGGGGTGTTCTTCCTTTATTTGTCGACATTTGCAACCTTTGTAGTTTCTGCTGATCCTCATTGTATCTTTTGTCAGCTTGTACAGGAAAGGTAAGACCTCGGCGGTGGGGGCAATGGAGCGTAAACCACACATGTGGGCAGTTGGCTGAGCCTGAGCTGCGTCCCCAGCCCCGCGAAGCAGGTACTCCATTTGCTTATCCACTCTTTACCTTTTAAGTGTCTCTCTGCATCCTCAATCTATTCCTGTTCTGGAATATGCTTAAAGTAGCACATGTCTTCAGCTGTTTGTGCGTAAAGCCTCTGTGACCCCATGCTCTATATTCTCTGTATCAGGTTGGTACCTCCCGGTTAAGTCTTTGAGGCCTGAGAGCAGAGAATAGCGCCTGGCTGCCCGGGCGCATGTGGCCCGATCTGCGGCACAAGAAGCTAATCTGCTTGCCCGAGCTGGGCGGGGACCGCGGGGGTAATTTTTTTAAACCAACTTACCATGATGTAGTATGAATCTGATACTCCCTCAGATCAAGTGAGTGACTCAACTATGCAGCCAGATACGGATGTATCTAGATGTGTTTTAAGCTCTAGATACTACTGCCTCCATCCCAAAGCTTTGGGCTTATATTATTTTAGAAAGTCAAACTATACCATGTTTGACTAAGCTTTTAACAAAAATCAGTCATGCAAAATACAAATTAATATCATTAAATAGATAATAAATATATTTTCTACGGTATCTACAAAGTATTATATTTGTTGATAGAAGTTAAATTTGGTCAAACTTTGCTTGTTTTAGTTTCTAAAAATAAATAAATTGCTTTTGGATGAGTATTGGCTACATTCATATACAGACAAAAGTGAGTTAACTAGTTTTTTCAATACTGTACTTAGCTAGTGTTCATGTGCAAAGATAAAATCAATATATACATCAGAGTCTATCACCATTGTTCAATATCAACTAAAGTCACTTCTTTTGTTTTTTGCTATTCATGTCAGTGAAACTTTAGGGCCTATACTCAAAGGAAGTCAAAACTGGTGGTGGTACGGTATGTTGATGCCGCCCCATCTTCTAAATGCCTCTACAAGCACAAGACACCAGCTGGGTGGTGATCTTTTAATGAATATGGTATATTTTCTTAATCCACAAACCATGCCTTGATTTTTCTCTGTTTATTGTCGGTTTTTTCTATGCTTGCCAAAAGTTTACAACAACAACAAAGCCTTTCAGTCCCAAACAAGTTGGGGTAGGCTAGAGTTGAAATCCATAAGATCTCGAAGCCAAAAGTTTAGAAACACCAAATTCGTTTGCTTACAATCATCATACAATAATGTTCATCTACTCCAGTTCCCCTAACCCAACATAAAATGATGTTAATTTCGATTTTTAGATTAAAAGAGCACCATTAGGCGCTGTTAATTACGACTTTGAGATTAAATGTCATTTGCAATTGTTAATTACAATTTTGAGACAATTGGTTAGTTTAACCTCGATCTCTTCTGCTCTCCATTTTTCCCAACCGAACAAAAATGCAACCAATTATTCCTCTGAAATGGAACCATTCCATTCCATTCCACGCTGTTTGAGAACCGAACACACCCTTACATTGTTGCTGTTCGTGTCCCTTTTGACCATACCTTCCGCCCATCTGCTTTCTATATCCAGTGTCTCCCAAGTCATTCAATATCGCTGTGAGATCTGTTCCCATTCTTGTACGGTAGAGGCTTGCTACTTCTTCTCAAGTGGATGCCAGTGAAGGCTAATGAGGCTCTTTAATGGGAGCCGATGGTGCAGACACCATCTTAGAAAACCTCTACAATACGAGGCCATAGGCGGTAGGTGATGACCTTTTAATGAATCGGTATATTTTCTTAATCCACATACATGATTTCATTATTGTCTGTTTATTATTGTTGGCTTTGTCTAATGCTTACCAAAAGTTCACCAAATTCATTTGCTTACAATCATCATACACTAATTTTTCACTTTTCAGTCTGTCTCATCCAGTATATACTGTTGATTTCCATTGGCTTCTTTTGTAATCATTTGCATTGTTGTCAACTGTTCTCTATGCACACAAACCCTATTCTTCCCTTTTACTTGCTATTTGCATCAGTCTATCTCATAGATTTATTAAATATCAATGATGAGTTAGAGCGCTGTTATCACGAGGATGAAACTTGTATCTATGACTGATTAAAAAATGATCACGATGAGGCTCTTTGTGAAACGTCTTGCACACCACCATCTTAGAAAACCTCCTCAAGCACATTACGGGCATTGGAATTGATACCCTTTTTGATGTGGGTATATTTTCTTAATCCTCGTACGATTTTGATTTTTTGTGGTGTGAAGAGCATCTGTAGCACCAATGGTTGAAACACACTATTCTTTACTTATCCAGCACTATAAATGATTCATGATTATTTATATATCACTTGCTGATGTATACGTTGCTCTTCAATTTTTATATCTGTTAAAGCTTGTAAGCCTTCATTAGTCAAAAGGATTTGTGTGTGATGAGGCATCTGCGGTACGCACCAAGTTCTTGTCATTACATGCGGATACTTATATAGCTCAAGTCCAAGGACAGTAGACCGTAACCATCAAGGGTTAGATATATTTTCTTAAGGCATATACATGCCATGATTTATGTCTGATATTATCACCTAGCTCTGTCTAATGCTTTTTGGAATTCGGAAACACCAAATTAGCATGCTTATATTCATCATACACTAATTTTTCACTGTTCAGGTTGTAACATAGTGTTATGCACTTATCAACATTTGCATTGCTCTAAACTATGCACTTTACACAACCTAATTCTTCACTCATTGGCGTCGCACGATAGAAATGCCTCCATGTTTCCTTCTGTCCGATGCAGGCTTGCGCGGGAATATGGCGGGCCATGCCTTGCCCATGTGTACCTCCTAATATACCTTTCTAGTAAAGCTCCTTCACGAGAGTTACAGGTATGTATTCTCGGTGGTTTAGCATGGTTAATATAGTAAAGTCTTGTTTTTAGTCTTCTTGCTTCTTACATTTGTATCTTTTCACATCTGCAGGCTATTACCTTGTGAACTTCGTCCAATGATTAACCAGATGTGTCCGCATGAAGGATCTTTCACTATGCATGGCAATGGCAAATTGATGAACACATACACGGTCTATGAGGTGTAGTCTACAAGACGCAGGCCATCACATATTTGTATGGACATGAGTGGAGAAAGTTTGCTTTTGACTACGGTCTAAAGAAGGGCGACGAGCTGAGGATCAGAAACTCAACTGCTTACAGAGTTGGAGACACTTCCAAATATATAATATGTAACTTTTTCTACTCATATCTTTTGATAAATTTGCATTACGAGCGGTTGTTCTAAACCATTCCACTCTGTTCTAGCTAGCAACGTTGCTGATCATTGCAGTCACGATGGAGGCAGGCGGATATCCTGAGAGACAACCACACCGGCCACCGGCACCGGCCACATCTCTGCCTCCCGGCACCGGTTCTGTGCAGAAGCTCAGTTTCATCACCACCAGGTCCCCTACACTCGGCATTGGTTCTGTAGAGGCTATGTACTACACATGCCCACGGCGGGCTCACGCGCCGACCTTTGGTTCCTCTGGTACACAGTTTACCACCTGCCCAACGGTCTCCTGCCTCTTCCGGTTCTCTAGAGGCACCGTTTCTGCCAAACAGTGTCTCCCTGCATGTTTTGACTCGTGCCACTGCCAGCCCGAGCTCATGCACTGCCCCGGCCCGGATCACGGGGGTCTCGGCTCATTCGTGGCCACCGTGTGGTGACGGGGCCAGCATCTGAAGGCTATGTTCGTGAGTATATGACAACATAACTGCTCTTATCTTGATGTCTTCTCTGCTCAAAGTCTCACATGGTTCAGTGCATTGGTGCCATTGACTAATTTTGGTGGTATCTCTTGCTTTGAATCAGAAATTGCCTAAAAGTATCTCCAGGGATATCAATGTTGGCCGGGGCAAGATATCCCTCGTCATGGAGAGTGAAGGTCTCACCGTGGAGGGACGGTACTCTGTCAGTCCCACAGATGGCTTGGCTGTTACTTCCAGGTGGAAAAAGTTCATTGACGGTGCCAAACTTCGCATTGGATCAAAGTTGAAGGTCAAGATCTTTCGATGCCGCTGTGACATGATGGTCATAAAGTTCGCGGTTGTCTAGTTCTGTTGTCCCATGAGCCCTTAGCAAATGCATTTGTAGTTATACTTATATAAGGTTATCTTATCTGAACTGCTAATTAATTGTATGGGTGGTAAAACTATGGCAAGCTTTTGCTCTTAGCAAGTATGTATGTATGATCTGCTATTATGATAACTAATGTTTGTGTTCATCTTAATTTGCATTTCCGTTTTAGAAAAAAACTTAATTTCTATTTTGGCTGACCTGTTAGAGAACTATTAGATTGAACCCACAACATGATTCATATAGATTCATTACACCGAGCCACATGTCTTGACCTTGCGATACACTACTTCCATTAATTAGTGCAAGAAGGCTTACCTGAGCTGCTTGGAACCATGGCAGATTCGAATCCACCTTATCTATCTAGAAATACAACCTTTACAGAAAGAGGATTTGCAGTATGGGGAGGCTGACATTGGGGACCCATGGGCAGCCGTCGTCAGCGTTT
Source organism: Lolium multiflorum (assembly GCA_030979885.1). NCBI lineage: Eukaryota > Viridiplantae > Streptophyta > Magnoliopsida > Poales > Poaceae > Lolium > Lolium multiflorum. Next base: position 9,450 of record JAUUTY010000460.1, read on the forward strand.
TAAAAGGTGGCGGGGAGATGAAAGAAAAAAATAAGCCAAAAATCGGTTGGTAAACAAATTCAGAAAAAGAAACATTTACCGTTCTGAGAGGATGACATGCGGGACCCATGAGGCAGCAGCATCCTCAACTATTTCAAGGCGGCAGGGGATCAAAATAAAAAAGGAAATAGCCAGAAATTAATTAGGGTCAAAAATAAAACCATCAAAGGAAACTTTTATTGTTCATAGAGGATGACATGTGGGACCGACTTGCCAGCTGCGTCGTCATCGTTTCAAAGGGGGCAGGGGATCAAAAAGAAAAGACAAAATAGCCAAGAAATTAGAGGCATCAATCAAAAGAAGAAGCTTTTGTGTTGTAGAGGATGACATCAAGACCCATGAGCCGACGGCTTCCTCCGCGTTTTAAAGTGAGCATAGTTGAAGAAAAAATTCAGTGACATAATATCAGAAATAAGAAAATAATCAAGAAAAGAAACTTTGTGTACATAGAGGATGACATGCGGATTCATTTTGTAAACGTGGTCTCCAACGCTTCCAAGGCGGCACAGGACCGAAAGAAAAAATGAAGTAGCCAGAAATCGAGGTGCCAGAAAAAATCCAAGAAAAGAAAAGATTTCAATTGGGCTGTATCTGGACATCTGGGCCTTGAACTATCTGCTAGATATTTTGACTCGTACAATTTCAGCCCACTCCAAAACGGGAAAGTCGGATTTTTCTCAAAAAAAAAAGGAAAGTCCTATGCTCGCAAAAACAAAAAACAAGGAGATTCAACATATAAGTTTGTTTATGTAGATATAAGATTTAATTTATCCGTTTGCAATAGCTCGGAGCGAAATACAACGTTTATTGTCTGCAAAATAAAATATCACATGTTTCTTTGTGCGGGAGAGGTGACATCGGGGACCCATAGACTGGCAATGATCCAAAACGTTTCAAAGGCGACGAGGATCGAAAATAAAAAAAGCCAAAAATCAGTTGGTAAAAAATCAAAGAAAAGAAAACATTTATCGTTCTGAGAGGATGACATGCGGGACCCATGAGGCAGCGGCATCCTCAACGTTTCAAAGTCGGCATGAGATCGAAAAAAGGCAAGTGACATAATATCATGAGCCAAAAATAATCCAGCTGTGTACATAGAGAGAGGATGACATGCGGGTCCCATTTTGCTTAGCAGCGGTCTCAACGTTTCCAAGGCGGCACGGGACCAAAGAAAAATGAGGCAGCGACATTCTCAACAATTCCAAGCGGCAGGGGATCAGAAAAAATAAAGGAAATAGCAGAAATTAATTAGGGGTCAAAAATAAATCCACCAAAACTTTTATTGTTCATAAGGGTGACATGTGGGACAGAGCCTGCCAACGGTGTGTCCTCATCGTTTCAGCAGGGGGCGGGGGATCAAAAGAAAAGAGGCAAGAAGGCAGAAATTAGGGGTAAAAAAATAACTCCAAAACTTTATTGTTCGTAGAGGATGACATGCGGGACCCATAGACGTGACTTACTCAACGTTTCAAAGTTGACATGAGATCGAAAGAAAAAGGCAAGTGACCAAATATCGGGAGCCAAAAATAATCAGTTGAGTGTACATAGAGGATGACATGTGGTTCCCATTTTGCAGCGGTCTCAATGTTTGTAATGCGGCTTGAGATCAAAAGAAAAAGAAAGTAGCTAGTAATTAGGGGGTGAAAAAAAAATCCAAGAAAAGAAAGTTGATGGACATAGAGGATGACATACGGGTCCCATGAGCCAGCAACTTACTCAACGTTTCAAAGGGGGCGGGGGATCAAAAGAAAAAGGCAAGCCAAAAATCAGAGGGTGAAAAAAAATCCAACAAAGGAAACTTTTATAGCACACAGAGGATGACATGCGGGTCCCATGAGCCAGCAGGTACCTCAACGTTTCAAACGTGGCATGAGATCGAAAGAAAAAGGCAAGTGACCAAATATGAGGTGCCAAAAAAAACTCCAAGAAAAAAAAGTTGATTGATCATGAGGATGACATGCGAGTCCCATTTAGCTGCAGTGGTCTCACCGTTTGAGAGGCGGCGGGGATCGAAAGAAAAAGTCAAGTGACCAGATCCATGAGTGCCAAAAATAATCCAAAAAGTTTTATAGTACATAGAGAATGACATACGGGTCCCATTAGCAGCAGCGGTATCAACATTTGAGAGGCCGGGATCGAAAGAAAAAGTCAAGTTACCAAATATGAAAAAAAAAACCAAAGAAAAGAAAGTTTTATAATTACATAGAGGATGACATGCGGGTCCCATTTAGCGGCAGCGGTATCACCGTTTGAGAAATGGCAGGGATCAAAGAAAAGTCAAGTGACCAAATATGAGGTGCCAAAAAAATCCAGAAAAAGTTTTTAGTACATAGAGGGTGACATGCGGGTCCCATTTAGCAACAGCGGTATCACCGTCAAAGGCGGCATAGGATCGAAAAGAAAAAGGCAAGTGACAATTTGAGGGGGGTCAAAAAAACTCCAAGAAAAGAAAGTTGATTGCACATAGAGGATGACATGCGGGTCCCATTTAGCGGCAGCGGTTCAACGATTCCAAGGCGGCAAGGGATCAAAGAAAAAAGGAAGTAGCCGGAGAAATCGGGGGTCAAAAAAAATCAGAATAGAAAAATTTTGGTTCAGGATGACATGCGGGACCCATGATCTTGCACGTAAACGGCTCGATCGGAGAACGTTAAGAGATGGCACGATCTAGAAAAAAAACAATGCCGGAGAGGGGCATGCATCTGGGCCTTTCATCCCTCGGCGGTCTTGGATTTAACGATGTTCGGCCGGCGAACGAGATTGAGATGCACCACGTCCACGGGCCACCATAAGCGTTTGCTAGCAGCTAGATGGAGCTAGGTGGCCTCAAAACGAGAAAAAAAGTTTTGACATGCACCACGGAGGGACTAAAAGTGTTGGCCATGGTACACCGCAACCACGGCGCGACTTCACCTTCGTCGGCCATGGCAACTTACTGTTGTAAAAAATTTATGCATGTGGCTCATGACAAGAATGTTTTAGGTGATGATTATATTATTGAATTTAGTTCACTTGATGCTTTCTGCAAGGTGTATGAGAAACATGGTTATATGCATCTTAATAATATTAAGTGTCCCCTCTTTATGTTGAGAATCTTGAAATTGCGCTTATTTTGCTTTTCTTGTTACTTTGTTCTTCATGAATTTATTTGTGTACATTTCCTTTTCATGGGAAGTGGGTTAGGCTTAAATGTGTTTTTGAATTTGTGATGCTCTCTTTGCTTCAATTCTCATCCTTATGAGAGCATCATCTTTAAAATTGCTGAGCCCACCTTAATGGCTATAAAGAAGAACTTCTTGGGGAGATAACCCACATGTGTTTATTTTGTAGCAATTTTTGTTTGTTGAGAGTCTTGAAGTTGTTTTACTACGTAGCAACCTCTCATATCATGTTTTTGTGCCAAGTAAAGTCTCTATGGTAAAGTTGATGCTAGATTGGATTACTGTGTGGCTTGACATTGCTATACATGCAATTTGTGATGCGTAATCTGGCTCATCTGCAAATTTACGTATGTGATCCTCAGATATGTACGCAACTATTAGTTTTGAGTTTTTCAGTTTGAGCAAGTTAAGTGCCCCTTTCAGGTTCGTCTTTCTGGGACTATTCTGTTTTCTGATAAATTCTTTTATTTCGCATTGCCGCTTTTGTTCAGTTGAATGAGTTTCTTTGTTCAATTAACTTTCAGAAGTTTGTGCAATGTCCAGAAGTGTTAAAATGATTGTGTCACCTCTGAACATGTGAATTTTGATTATGCACTAACCCTCTAATGAGTTTGCTTGAAGTTTGGTGTAGGGAGAAGTTTTCAAGGGTCAATAGAGGGTGATATAATATGATCGAGAAGAGTGAAAGGTCTAAGCTTGGGGATGCCACGCTTGGTTCATCCCTGCATATTTCCAATAAGACTCAAGCATCTAAGCTTGGGGATGCCCAAAGCATCCCCTTCTTCATCGACAACTTATCAGGTTTCTTCTGAGTGACACTATATTTTTATTCCGTCACTTCTTATGTACTTTACTTGGAGGGGCGTCTGTTTGTTTTTATTTTTGTTTGTTTGAATAAGTTATCCTTGTGTGGAGAGAGATACCCATCCATGGATCATATGAACACATGTGTTCTTAGCTTTTTAATATTCATAAGCCAGAAGGTTAGGCCTTCGTTAATTGTTATATGGTTGGAAACTTGAGAAAATGCTACATGTAGTAATTGGTAGAATGTCTTGAATAATGTGATACTTGGCAATTGTTGTGCTCATGTTTAAGCTCTTGCATCATATACTTTGCACCCATTAATGAAGAAATACATAGAGCTTGCTAAAATTTGGGTTTCATATTTGGTCTCTCTAAAGGTCTAGATAATATCTAGTATTGAGTTTTGAACAACAAGGAAGACGGTGTAGAGTCTTATAATGTTTACAATATGTCTTTCATGTGAGTTTTGCTGCACCGGTTCATCCTTGAGTTTGCTTAATAACCTTGCTAACCTAAGCCTTGTATCGAGAGGGATACTTCTCATGCATCCAAATCCTTGAGCCAACCACTATGCCATTTGTGTCCACCATACCTACCTACTACATGGTATTTCTATGCCGCCATTCCAAAGTAAATTGCTTGAGTGCTACCTTTAAATTCCATCATTCGCCTTTGCAATATATAGCTCATGGGACAAAATAGCCTTAAAAACTATTGTGGTATTGAATATGTACTTATGCACTTTATCTCTTATTAATTTGCTTGTTGTGCGATAACCATTCTGGGGACGCTATCAACTATTCTTTGTTGAATATCATGTGAGTTGCTATGCATGTCCATCTTGTCTGAAGAGAGATCTACCACCTTAATGGTTGGAGCATGCATATTGTTAGAGAAGAACATTGGGCCGCTAACTAAAGCCATGAATCATGGTGGAAGTTTCAGTTTTGGACATATATCCTCAATCTCATATGAGACTAATAATTGTTGCCACATGCTTATGCATTAAAGAGGAGTCCATTATCTGTTGTCCATGTTGTCCCGGTATGGATGTCTAAGTTGAGAATAATCAAAAGCGAGAAATCCAATGCGTGCTTTCTCCTTAGACCCTTGTACATGCGGCATGGAGGTACCCCATTGTGACACTTGGTTGAAACATGTGTATTGCGATGATCCGGTAGTCCAAGCTGATTAGGACAAGGTGCGGGCACTATTAGTATACTATGCATGAAGCTTGCAACTTGTAAGATATAATTTACATAACTCATATGCTTTATTACTCCCAGTTGACAAAATTGTTTCATGTTTTTCAAAATAAAAGCTCTAGCACAAATATAGCAATCGATGCTTTCCTCTTTGAAGGACCTTTCTTTTACTTTTATGTTGAGTCAGTTCACCTATCTCTCTCCACCTCAAGAAGCAAACACTTGTGTGAACTGTGCATTGATCCCTACATACTTGCATATTGCACTTGTTATATTACTTTACATTGACACTATCCATGAGATATACATGTTATAAGTTGAAAGCGCCCGCTGAAACTTAATCTTCCTTGTGTTGCTTCAATGCCTTTACTTTGAATTATTGCTTTATGAGTTAACTCTTATCCAAGACTTATTGATGCTTGTCTTGAAGTACTATTATTCATGAAAAGTCTTTGCTTTATGATTCATTTGTTTACTCATGTTATTACCATTGTTTTGATCGCTGCATTCATTACATATACTTACAATAGTATGATCAAGGTTATGATGGCATGTCACTTAAGAAATTATCTTTGTTATCGTTTACCTACTCTGGGACGAGTAGGAACTAAGCTTGGGGATGCTGATACGTCTCAAACGTATCTATAATTTCTTATGTTCCATGCTACTTTATTGATGATACTCACATGTTTTATACATTATATGTCATTATTATGCGTTTTTGGAACTAACCTATTGACGGAATGCAGAAGGCAGTTCTTTGTTTTTACTAACATTTTAGTTCCGAGAGAAATCCTAGTAAGAAATATTCTCGAATCGGACGGAAATCAATGCCAGCATCCTATTTTCCACAGAAGCTTCAGAACACCGAGAGCCACTGGGGAGCACTGGTGGGCCCGGATGATAGGGTGACGGCCGGGGCACAGGCCGCGCCCCCTAGTGTGTCGCCGCCTCGTCGGCCCTCCGACTTCGCCTCTTCGCCTATATAAGGTCCCTGACCTAAAACACGTACGAATAAGCCACGGTACGCGAAACCTTCCAGAGCGCCGCCATCGCAGCCAATCTGGGGGACAGGAGTCTGTTCCGGCACGCCGCCGGGACCCGGGGAAGTGCCCCGGAAGGCTTCTCCATCGACACCACCGCCATCGATCTTCATCACCGCTGCTGTCTCTCATGAGGAGGGAGTAGTTCTCATCGAGGCTCGGGGCTGTACAGGTAGCTATGTGGTTAATCTCTCTCTATGTACTTCAATACAATAATCTCATGAGCTGCATTACATGATTGAGATTCATATGATGATGCTTGTAATCTAGATGTCATTATGCTAGTCAAGTGGGTTTTTACTTATGTGATCTCCGGAGCCTCTCCTTGTCCCATGTGTGTAAAGGTGGACAGTGTGTGTGCACCGTGTGGGTCTCTTAGGCTATATTTCATGAAGTACTTATTCACTGTTGAAGAGCGAAGTGCGTATTTATATCCCTTTATGATTGCAATGTGTTTTGTATCACTATTTATCTATGTGCTACTCATGTGATGTTATTAAAGTAGTCTATTCCTCCTGCATGGTGTAATGGTGACAGTGTGTGCATCGTGTAGTTCTTGTCGTAGATTGTGATCATAATCTCTTGTAGGTTATGGAGTTAATTGTCATTATGATAGTATTGATGTGATCTATGCCTCCTTCGTAGTGTGATGGTGACAGTGTGCATGCTATGTTAGTACTTGGTCTATTTTGCAAAGATCTATTATACTCTAAGGTTACTTAAACATGAATACGAATGTTGTGGAGCTTGTTAACTCCGTCATTGAGGGTTCGTGTAATCCTACACAATTAGTGGTGTTCATTATCAAACAAGAGTATATGTAGCACAAGGAAAGAGAACACTTATTTATTATGTGATCAATGTTGAGTGTCCACTAGTGAAAGTATGATCCCTAGTCCTTGTCCACCATAAAGAATTGCTTCCTACGCCAAACAAGCTATTTTCAGCACAACGTTTCTAACGATTCTTTGCATCTTTACTTTACGCAATATTACCCACCATCTATACCACCTGTGTTTTACTATCTCTTCGCCGAACAAGTGCACCTATACATCTGACAAGTGTATTAGGTGTGTTGGGGACACAAGAGACTTCTTCTATCGTGATTGCAGGGTTGCTTGAGAGGGATATCTTTGACCTCTTCCTCCCTGAGTTCGATAAACCTTGGGTGATCCACTTAAGGGAAAACTTGCTGCTGTTCTACAAACCGCTGCTCTTGGAGGCCCAACACTGTCTACAAGAATAGAAGCACCCGTAACAAAGAAACCCATTCAACAAAGCAAAAACGGCAATGCGAAATAAAAGGCAGAATCTGTCAAAAACAGAACAGTCCGTAAATACGAACCTGAAAGGGGCACTTAACTTGCTCAAACGGAAAAACTCAAAACTAATGAAAGTTGCGTACATATCTGAGGACACACACGTAAAAATTTGAAGATTTTTTTGAGTTTTTTACGAACTTCTGCTCAAATTGGTGACAGACAGCAATGCTGTTCTGCAGCAATCCAAATCTAGCATAAACTTTACCATAGAACTTTGCTTGGCACAAAAACATGATAAGCAGAGGTTGCTACGGTAGTAAACAACCCAAGACTCAACAAAACAAAAATTTCTGTATTAAAATAAACACATGGATTATCTCCCAAGAGAACTTCTTTCTTTATAGCCATTAAGATGGGCTCAGCAGTTTTAATGATGCCACTCGCAAGAAAATAGTATTTAAGCAAAGAGAGCATCAAGAGGCAAATTCAAAACACATTTAAGTCTAACATGCTCCCTATGAAAAGGAATCTTGTACACAAATAAATTCATGAAGAACAAAGTGACAAGCATAGGAAGGCAACACAAACGCAATTTCAAGATTAAGATTCTCAACATAAAGAGGGGGAAACTTAATATTATTAAGATGCATATAACCATGTTTCCCTCTCTCATAATAAATTTCAGTAGCATCATGAACAAATTCAACAATATAACTATCACATGAAACATTCTTGTCATGAGCCATATGCATAAAATTATTACTCTCCACATAAGCATAATCAATTTTATTAGTTGTAGTGGGAGCAAATTCAACAAAGTAGCTATCATTATCATTCTCATCAAGTGTAGGAGGCATAGTATAATCATAATAAAATTTACTCTCCATAGTAGGTGGCACCAAAAGACCACTATCATTATAATCATCATAAATAGGAGGCAAAGTATCATCAAAGAAAAATTTTCTCCTCAATGCTTGGGGGACTAAAAATATCATACTCATCAAAACCAGCTTCCCCAAGCTTAGAATTTTCCATATCATTAACAACAGTGTTCAAAGCATTCATACTAATATCATTGCTACTAGCATGCAAATAAGATTCCATAGGTTTTTTAATTTCCGCATCAAACAATCCATATCTTAACTCAGGAAATAGAATAAGAAGCTCATTGTTACTTTCCATTATGCCTAACTAGTGTAAACAAGAAACCAAAAGATGCAATTGCAGGATCTAAGGGAAATGGCCAGTACTTACAACGGCGCCGGAGAAAATAGCTTAGTAGCCGAGATCCGGAGTGTAGTACCTTTTACCTTTCCTCCCCGGCAACGGCGCCGGAAAATAGCTGTGTCTACGGGTGCTTCTATTCTTGTAGGCAGTGTTGGGCCTCCAAGAGCGCAGAGGTTTGTAGAACAGCGGCAAGTTTTCCCTTGTGGATCACCCAAGGTTTATCGAACTCGGGGAGGAAGAGGTCCAAAAATATCCCTCTCAAGCAACCCTGCAATCACGATACAGAAGTCTCTTATGTCCCCAACACACCACACTTATCAGATGTATAGGTGCACTAGTTAGGCGAAGAGAAAAACACAGGTTGTATAGATGGTGGTAATATTGAGAAAGTATTAAAGATGCAGTAAAAGCAGTAAACAAGCGGCACGCCCAGAGAAAATAGCTTGCTGAAATGGAATAATTCTTTGTGGTGGAAACAAGGCCTAGGATCATACTTTTACTAGTGGACACTCTCAACATTGATCGCATATTAAATAACTCTTTCTATTTGTGCTACATACGCTCTTTTGTTGGATGACAAACACCAGTCGTTGTGTAGGGCTACAAGAGCACCTCAATGCTGGAGTTAACAAGCTCCACAACATTCGATGTTCATATTTAAATAACCTTAGAGTGCATAATAGATCATTGCAATTATAAACCAAGAACTAACATAGCGCACACATTGTCCACATTACACTATGAAGGAGGAATAGATCACATCAATACTATCATAATGACAATTAACTCCACAATCTACAAGAGATCATGATCATAGCCTACGACAAAAACCACACGGTGCACACACTGTCGCCTTTACACCATGCAGGAGGAATAGACTACTTTAATAACATCACATAAGTAGCACATAACTAGTAGCGATACAAAGCTCATACATGGATCTCAATCATGTAAGGCAGCTCATGGGGATCATTGTATTGAAGTACACAGGAGAGATATTAACCACATAGCTACGGTAGCCCAGAGCCTCGATGGAGAACTACTCCTCCTCATCATGGCAGCGGCGGTGATGAAGATGGCGGTGGTATCGATGGAGAAGCCTTCGGGGGCACTTCCCCGTCCGGCACTGCCGGAACGGAGACTCCTGTCCCCCGAGATCTTGGCCCGGCGATGGGCGGCTCTGGAAGGTTTCTCGTATCGTGGCTTATTCGTCTAGGGTTTTCGCGTCAGGGAGCTTATATAGGCGAAAGGGAGCCTCGGAGGGGCCCCGGTGGGGTGTGAGACACCGGGCGCGACGCCCGCAGGCCACGCCGCCTTGAGTGTGTGGGGCCCCTGTGGCCCCTCTCTGGTGGCTCTCGGGTGTTGGAAGCTTAGGTGAAAATAGAGATGCTGGGCGTTGATTTCGTCCGATTCCGAGAATATTTCCTTACTAGGATTTCTGAAACCAAAAACAACAGAAAACAGGAGCTGGCACTTCGGCATCTCGTCAATAGGTTAGTTCCGGACGCATCAAAACGATATAAAGTGTGAACAAAACATGTAGGTATTGTCATAAAACAAGCATGGAACATCAGAAATTATAGATACGTTTGAGACGTATCAATGACCATTGTCCTCTGTTCTGAAAAATAGCATCATTGTCCGATAAGGGCAATGGTTAAAGAAGCAATTATGCATGATTCAGTTTTAGGGTTTGTTCCCCCTTCCGTGTTTTGTTATTTTATGCGGAAGGTTAATACTAAGAATAATTTAGGGATACTTTGTTTAGGGTAAAATACAACCTTGAAATGTTGTCAAGGTGTTTTGAATGTCCAATAATATTTATGGACTTATTTTTAATATTAAAAATATAAAGTGTGGTTTAAATGATTAATTTTAATCATTAAATTAGGGCTTAATCATATTTGTCTTTAAAATTCTATTTTATAATTTATTATGATATAGAATTTTATGCTGAGTGATTTTCATATTTTTAATTATTTTTTTAGAGCTATTAATAATTTTCTATGATTTTTCAAAGTTTCAGCATTTTTTTTTAGGGATTTCTATTTTCGTGCCCCTGGTTCGTTAGTTGTACTCAGTTTTCCCCAGCCCCTTAGTTTTTCCTCAGTTTTCCCCTCCCTCTAGTTTGAAACCCGTCGCAGACGCTCAGACGGGAGGGTTGCCGTCTGGTCAGTGGCCTTCACCGTTACCGGTGACGGCTAGGGAGCCGCGTTGGTGTTGAATTGACCGTTTCTTTCGAACTATGTTGACTGTTGACTCGAGGAGCTCACCCAAAGCTTTCCACTCCGCCCGATACTGGAGGAGCTCACACACCGCCCCTCCGCCGCCACGCCGTCCTGCCCTCCTACCTTATGGCGTCGTCCGCCGCCGAGCCGCCCCCGCCCCCACCACCACCCCCGGGAGGCGGAGAGGGATCCGCCTCCAACAGATCTAGATCTACCCCTGTCGCGGTAGAGTTTGTATATCCGTCTGGTGTACCGCCTCTTCCCGTCAGCCGCGGAGAAGATTGGGAATCGGAGGGATCTAACGCATGGATTCCATCTGGGTAAGCATCGTCTGCCTATGTGAATTAACAGTAGGCAGTTTTTGAGCGCCAATCGTTGTTGCTCAACTAACTGCGTTGCTTTTCGAATAGGATTGATCCAGCGCTGGCTTTTCGGCTGGTGGTTAGGCTGGATTCTAGCTTTACGCGTGATTCTAAACGCCTAATGAATGGGTTTTACTTCCCTGCGGTGGTTGCAACCACCATCTCGTTGAGGGATTTGAAAGCTAACATCTTCGATAAGTACTCCTGGAGCTCTCTCGATGCAGTTCATTTCGAATATTTCAACAGCACGGAGCGAAGATTGGTTCCACTAATTTCCGACGATGATCTGGGAATTCTTTTTGCTTTGAATGCTTCTTGCCATTTCGGTAAAATTCGTGTCCACGTGGACAGGGGCCAGGCATCATCTGGTGTTGGGGCATCATCAGGTGGTCGGGCATCATGTCTCTCTACTGCTGCTGCCTCTGCTAATAGTGTGCGCCGCGGCGATCCTTGTAGGTCCACAGCAGCACCATCTGTCCCCAGTGCGAGTGGTAGCCAGATCGTTCCTGTGGTCAATGTGGAGGACGATGCAGAGATTGCGGATCAGTCTCCTGAAGATGATGAGGATGAGTTAATGTTTCCTGAATTGGTAGATCGATGCAGTAAGCAGGCAATGGAGGATCAATACATGGAAGATATTGCTTTTGGTGCCAGATTTGATGAGACTGATGATGAAGAGAAGAATGAGAACGATGACAGCCTCGTTTTAGCCGATTACGAAGGCGAAGACTTGCCAACAATTGAGTGGAACAGGGAGGATCCTCAGCTTGCAAAAGGCACCGTGTTTCAAACGATGATGGACTGCCGTAATGCAATTACTACATATCACATTCTCACTAAGAATAATTATGAGGTTATTAAAAGTGAGCCAGGTAGGTTCACAATTAAATGCCCATACCCAAGGTGTAGGTTTAGGCTGCATGCATCCACAATGCGCAGAAGCAGCTTGGTTCAGGTACTACGCCAACCAGTTGTGTATTTAGATCACGGTGTAAAATTTGTTATCTATTACTGACATCCCTTATCATTATGTTTCAGATAAAGGTTAATAAGGAGATCCATAGGTGTCCACCTCTAGGGGGAGAGCCAGACCTGAAAACAAAGCTAGCGAAGACTAGGTGGTTGGCAGATATAATCCTAGATTGGCTGAGAGAAACTCCTTCACTTGGTCCAACGGCACTCCAGAAAAAGGTGGCTGAGAAGTATAAAGGGATGAAAGTACCTTACATGAGGATGTTCTATGCAAAGGAAATGGCTCTTGACAAGATCAATGGTCCATGGAATGAAAGCTTTCAGTTGCTTTACACTTTCAAAGCTGAAGTGGAGATGGCTAGTCCAGGCAGTGTTGTAGCAATAGACAAGCATACAGTTCCCTACAAATTGAAAAGCGGGAAGGTAATGCACAAGGAATGTTTTAGAAGGGCTTTTGTTTGTTTCAAAGCTTGCTGGAAAGGCTTTTTGGACGGTTGCAGGCCTTATTTGGCCGTGGATGCATCAGCTCTTCATGGTAGGTTTAAAGGACAGCTAGTTGCTGCTACTGCAGTTGATGGACATAATTGGATGTTCCCTGTTGCTTATGGAGTTTTGGAGGTTGAGTCAGAGGAAAGTTGGACTTGGTTTCTGCAGAACTTGCGCGACCTTATAGGTCATCCACCAGGACTTGTTATCCACACAGACGCTTGCAAAGGTTTGGAGAGTGCGGTAGAAGCAGTATTCCCTGGAGTGGAGCATAGGGAATGTATGCGACACTTGGTACAGAATTTTACAAAGAAATTCAAGGGTAAAGTTTTTACTGACAACCTATGGCCAGCTTCATACACATGCAGCTCTAGGAAGCATAAGTTTCATTTGGATGTGTTGTATAAACAAAAACCTGGGGTGAAGGAGTACTTGGATGAACATCATGGTAGGGTGTGGTCAAGAAGCCAATTCAATGAAATTTGCAAGGTAGACTATGTAACAAGTAACCTTGCGGAGAGTTTCAACTCAAAGGTCAAGTCATTGAAAGGGCTTATGCTGTGGCAAATATTTGATAAGATTAGGCAGATGATCATGATAAAGATCGATCTGCGTCAAAGAATTGCATCCACAAATTATGTTGGCCATCTCATGCTCCCATCTTTGATTAAGTCTTTGCATGAGAGGGCAAAACAATTGAGGATGCAATGCGTCAGAAAAGGAATGGAGGCTGAGGTAACCTACACTGACAGTAAAAACAGGCAGTGGAGGTATCCAGTGAGTTTGGTTGATAGGACATGCCATTGTAGGGGATGGCAGATCCGTGGGATACCCTGCATACACGCATTGTTTTTCATGAGTGTTATAGGGGGTGAAGATGGTGAAGTTGATCAGTATGTGTCAGAGTATTTCTCTGTTGCAAAATTTAGGGCTGCATATGCTATGAATGTTCCTACCTTGTTGGGAAAAGACCAATGGATGAAAGTCGATCCAGGCTTCAAACTGTACTCTCCAGTATTGACTAGACCGGCAGGTAGGCCGAGGAAGAATAGGATCAGAGCTAGTGCAGAGGGTGGTGCACCGATTCGAAAACGTAAGTGCAAACGTTGTGGAATCCCTGGACACATTGCTAGGCTTTGTAAAAATGGAGTTGATCCGGCTTTTGGAATGGAAGATCAGGCGGGAGCAGAAAATGCAGAGGAGAATGAAGCAGCAATTCAACTTGAGATTGAAGCAGCAGTTCAACATGAGGAGATTGAAGCAGCAAATGCAGAGGAGATTGAAGCAGCAGTTCAACATGAGGAGATTGAAGCAGCAAATGCAGAGGAGATTGAAGCAGCAGTTCAACATGAGGAGATTGAACCGATGGATCGAGAGCAGAGGGAACAGATGGATGTAGAATGGCTTCAACCGATGAGTCCAGAGGAGAGTCAACAGTATTATCGACATTGCCTCGATAGTTGTAAGGCCATGTGTGATGCACACTTCGAAGAGCTCATGGCAGAAGAAAAAGCAGAAGCTTCGCAGAAGAAGAAGAACAAGAAAGAGGGCAAAAGGAAGGTAGACACCGGTAATATCCCTGGTAGGGTTACCCGGAGTAAGGTGGTGGCCCCGGCGAGTCACACCAGGAGCAAGAAAAAGATTTTATTCTGAACAACTAATTTGAATTTGTATGAACAATTTGTATTGGGGTTCCCTTTGTATTGGGGATCCCTTTGTGTTGAACAATTTGTATTGGGGTTCCCTTTGTATTGGGGTTCCCTTTGTATTGGGGATCCCTTTGTGTTGAACAATTTGTATTGGGGATGCCTTTGTGTTGAACAATTTGAATTTGTATGAACAATTTGTATGCCACATTTAAGCCACATTTATCATTTTAGGGTTTTAGGGTTTTAGGGTTTTAGGGTTTTAACATTTTAGGGTTCAATTCAAAATAATTCAAAACATGGTGGAACCTTCCCATTGAGCCTTGTTATGTTACCTACAACCTAGAGAAATAATAATGGAAAAGGAAATATAGAGATATGAAGTTTTTATGCCAAAAGCTTCAAAACCACTTCCTAGTCCATGAGCTACTAGATATGAAGATGCAGGGCTTTCTGCTCAATACACCTCCCAAATACCCACTATGCTTACAAACTTTGTCCAAATGAGTCCAAATTCGTCACACTTGTGTATCTTTGAGTTGCAAACAATATCTAGTCGGCCAAAATGTAATATATTGTTCAAATAACACAATTTTACAATTTTTATGCCAAAAGCTTCAATTTCCCTTAGTCCGTTTATTATTTGGGTGCCCCTGTTTTACTTAGTGTTACTCAGTTTTCCCCTCCGGGCCCACTTGTCTTACTCAGTCATACTCAGTTTTGCCCTTCCGATAAACATTTCCTCACTTTTCCCCCTCTCAGTTCTACTCAGTTTTCCTAACTTGTACTCACTGGCTGATCTCTGATTGGTCGAGATGTATGTCACACGGATCTTGGTTGGATGAAAGCTCAACGAACGCTTGCACCGTTCGATCATTGGTTGTATCTATGGACCACGATGGACGCATACGGAGACAAGAGCAGAGCACATACCTACCAACCCTCCTCTCTCTAACCGTGCGTGCGGCGGCGCGGATCTAACCGTGCTTGCGGTGGCGTGCGGCGGCGCGGATCTAACCGTGCTTGCGGTGGCGTGCGGCGGCGCGGATCTAACCGTGCGTGCGGCGGCGCGGATCTAACCGTGCGTGCGGCGGCCTGCGGCGGCGCAGATCTAACCGTGCGTGCGGCGGCGTGCGGCGGCGCGGATCTAACCGTGCGTGCGGCGGCGCGGATCTAACCGTCGTCGTGGCGGCGGCGCGCAGATCTAACCGTGCGTGCGGCGGCGTGCGGCGGCGCGGATCTAACCGTGCGTGCGGCGGCGTGCATCTAACCGTGCGTGCGCCGTGGATCTAAGAGTGCCGGTGAGGATCTAACCGTCAGAAATAGTTGAAATGTCTCTCTCTGTCTCACTTTCGATTCTATTCTCAGATCTGTTGAATGATGAAGAACACCAAGACGGCGGCCGTGCCGACAGTGGTCATCGATGCCACGAACATTGAAGCCATCGCCTACAACATCGCTTCGACGCGCAGACCCAGCCTGTTGATGTCTCACTTCCGGTGCCGAGAGTGCGAATCGATGCCAAGACGATTGAAGCCATCGTCTACAACCGCGCTGCAAAGCCGCCGATCCAGCCCTCCGCAGATCCGTCGCTGGTGAAGTACACCAAGACAGCGGCGGTTCCGACACTGGTCATCGATGCCACGAACATTGAAGCCATCGCCGATAACATCGCTTCAACGTTTGATGGCGCAAATTAGGATAAATTATTATAAATTTGTATTTTTCAATTTCCAATTGGGATAAAATTGTTTGAACTACTACCTCCGTCTCAAAAAAAGCTTCTTCACGTTCTTGATGTGTCCATGTACATCCGTATGTATGATTTGAATTCTATCCCAACTTGATTGGGAAGATATTGATATGTATTTGATCCGGAGGCTGGTACATGCATTCACTTTTGGGATCCCTTCACTTTTATAAAATGTTCATGCATGCTAAAATTATCGTGCGCATTACTTAGCACAAGTAGGAAATTGTACACCGAAATACAGTGCTTAGAGCCACAACAAAATACAGTGGTTAGAGCCATCTACTGAATAACAATTCTATACTAAATCGTCTACCAGAACCACATAACTGCTAGGACAGGGATGACACCTAATAAAACTGCACAGATGAATCTACTTTTCTCCTCTCCCATCACTTTAAGTTCATGTTCTAGATTTTCTACCACTTGATCAAATACGGCAAGATCTGTCTCAACTCTCAACTTCTCCTTGCGAATAAGCTCTGAATTCTTCTTTTCTTCCTCCACAATACGCTTCAGCTCGAATATCATCAGGTTTTTACGGGCCAATTCATCACCTAAATTGGCCACCTTCTCCTCCAAATCCATCCTCTGGCTACACCACTGGGTTGATTCATCTTGGTATGCAATGTACCATGGATCATCGGCTTGCCTGGCTAACTGTAACAATAATGGAAAAAAGAACAACTGAAATCACCCCAACAAGCCATGGCGGAACTTCAAATTCAACGGTAGTACAGAGAGCTGAAGCTATATACCTGCACTTCCGACGAGGTAGGAGAAGTAGAACGTGGCCACGACATGATCGAATCCCCACCCTCGCCGGTGTACCCGCTACGACGAGACATTGAGCACTATTTCGTACCTGCAAACTCCAATAAATTACGGGAACCGAATCGATTAGGGGGCGGGGGAGGCAGAAGCGGAGGTCTTACCAAGCTATGCCAATTGGTGCGCGGAACAAATCCCGGTCGTCGTGGGCGGCGGATCTGCTTGCGGCGGACTTTCCTGCGGTGGGTACAATGCGTGCGGACGAAACAAGTGCTGGAGCCGTGGTTGACGTGCAGCGCCGCAGTTCGTCCGACGCCGCCGGGGGACAGAGCCGGCGGCGCGACGAGGCGCCGGCGATGGCTGCTCCGTCCGACGGTGGGGAACGAGCTGCCAGCGCTTCTCCGGTCTAGCTTAAGAATAATTAATTAGCGAACTTGTTGCTTCTCTCTATGATATTCTCTAAAGACATATATCAGAGCGGCAATATATGATTTTTCTCTCTAAATAAATAGACGACCCCACTGGTCATTGGCTGCGGCAGCCCCACAGAGCGGCAATATATGTCTTTTCCTGAAAAATAGACGACCCCACTGGTCATTGGCTGCGGAGGCCCCACAGAGCGGCAATATATGTTTCTCTAAATAAATAGACGACCCCACTGGTCATTGGCTGCGGCAGCCCCACAGAGCGGCAATATATGTCTTTTACTGAAAAATAGACGACCCCACTGGTCATTGGCTGCGGAGGCCCCACAGAGCGGCAATATATGAGTTTTCAATAAATAGGCAACCCCAGTCAGTGCTGCGGCAGCCCCACAGAGCGGCAATATATGTCTTTCTTGAAAAATATACGACCCCACTGGTCATTGGCTGCGGAGGCCCCACAGAGCGGCAATATATGAGTTTCCTAAATAAATAGACGACCCCACTGGTCATTGGCTGCGGCAGCCCCACAGAGCGGCAATATATGTCTTTTCTTGAAAAATATCGACCCCACTGGTCATTGGCTGCGGCAGCCCTATAGAGCGGCCCCATTTGTCATTGGCAGCACCGCATATAAAATCATGAAAAATAAAACGGCCCACACGTCAGCGATAAATGGATGGCTGCTCCGACGTGTCTCCTGACCCTACCCGTCAGCACGAGACGGTCAGGGAGGAGCTGCCCCTGTGCGGCCCCACCCGGTCAGACTAACGGTCAAGGCCTCTGACCTGACGGCTACCGGCCGTTCCAGCACTTGTGCGTGTTTCAAACTAGAGGAGGGGAAAACTGAGGAAAAACTAAGGGACTGGGAAAACTGAGTACAACTAACGAACCGAGGCAAGAAGTAAATCACCTAACACAGCGAAAAGACACAATACCCACAGACTTGTTACCCTCCAAAACCCCCGTCGGGCTTTGGCTAAGTAACGAAGGCAGGAGGCTCCTGGGAGCCGCTTAGTGGATCCCTGGCACCTCGATAAGTCCACCAAATCCTTCGCGCGTCTGGCGGTTGCACGGGGCGTGCCACCGACCTAGACAGTGGGGAAGGTGTTAGTGCTTCGATTGTTCCTGCATGGTAGACACGTGCACATTAAATACGAGCCTTATCGGCTCTCAGGGTTCCCTGTGGATCGGCTCAAAGAGCCGATCGCCCCATGGTCCTTGGATTAGCAATGGCATGGGGATCCTGCTTGATCAGGACAAAGCTGAAGCGATCCACGACGGTTTAGGGTTTTCACCGCATAATCGGAACGTCCTACGTGCGATCGGGCCTAGCAGCTACGAGAGACGGTGCAAACTACCCCTACGAGAGGCCTAAAAACCAACATAACGTTGATCCTCGGAACATCCCTCGCAGGGACGGTAAACAACGCCTAACGCACCACCGGATCCTCCGACCCCCAGCATAAGGCCTAACTATGCAAATATTAAACTAATCCCTGCAGATGCAGGGAGCAACCGTAACGGATCGGATCTACTAAGCATGATCAAGCAAGATGCTGCCCTTACGTCTGGATGGACGTAAGGGCAGCTAGTGCAAGGGTTGCACTACGATAGCATGTTACGTGAAGAACAATGCTAACCCTAACACATCTAATGATAACTACGTTGCTCGCCATCAAAAGGGCTTCAGTACGAGCAACGCATGAACAATACTAAGCTTTACGCTGCCTAGATCGCGAGATGCGATCTAGGCAGCATGATGCTTACCGGTAAGAACCCTCGTAGGAAAGGGGTGGCGATGTGCCGAGATTGGTTTGTTTGGTTGAACGGTGATTGTCCTTTTTTGATAACCCTAGATACATATTTATAGTCCAAGGGACTTTCTAATTGAGGCGTGCACCTAACCGTGCACGGGCCGGATTCTATCTTCTTAATCTACATTACAACGCGATCTAATATATTATAGATACATGGGCAGCTAAGCCCAAACTCTCAGCGCAAGGCCGCTTCGATGATGCTCCACGTGTAATCTTCTAAGCCCATCTTCGCTTACGGCCCAACTCCTGATTTGGCCAAAATCGGGTGGTAACACATGCCCCCCTGGTTTTGATAATGATAATGGCAAAACCATCTGATTTCCCTCGAGGGTCATGTCGTGGCAGAAGCGTCGCATTATTCTTCATGATGACGTCTTGCCTTCTCAACTTCCCTGCACGATTTGACATGGCACCACGTCCTTGGGAACTGCTTAGGCATTAAACCATATATTCCCCCTTTTATTTGGCCACATCGAACAGTTCTCCTCTTCCTCCCTTTGTGCCAGTACTTCCAAAAACCCTCCTCTGCCGCCATGTCTTCCTCTTCGTCTTCTTCATCGGATCTTTCCGCGCAGTCCTCCCCCTTCCGCGAGCCGACGCCGGAGTGGGACCCGGTAGAAGCCCATGCGGCCAACACCCGCCGCGCCATCGAGGCCGGGGACGACCCGAGCCACAACTTCTCCATCTGGTCAGAGGACGACCAGTCCCTGACCGACGGGGAGAGCGACCTCCGCTTCCTTGCCAATGAGGAGGCGGTGGAGGAAAGTGACGACGACCACCTTCCATGGGACGGGGCCCCCTCCTCCGAGGAGGAGAGGCAGGAGGAGGAGGAAGAAGATGACAGCTCCTCCGACGAGCCGCCGGCCAAGCGCCACTGCCCCTGGCCGGGGAACCTCAGCGACTTCGGCGCGACGACGACGACGGACGAGGAGGGCGAGGACAACGAGGGTCCTGCCGGTGGTCGTTACAGCGATGACGACGAGCCGGTGGGAGTGCCGATGTCGCGACGACGACTGACGACAGGGAGCAACGGCCCCTAGATAGGACCTTAGCTAGGGCCAGCAGTAGTAGACGGGGCAATGTACCCCCTAGGACCTCCTTTTGAGAGCAATCAGCTATGTAAGAAATCTAGTTTATCAATGAAGAATTTCCCCAACTTGATTCTGTCGATTTCCTTTGTAATGATTTAGCCGATTGCCCTTTGTACTGAATCTGCCGATCGTCGATTCGGCCGACGCTCAATAAGCCGATTTCCATGCCTTGGTTCCTCATGATAACTGAAACCTTGGAAATCCGAGTCCCCTGCGCTTAACGCTAGTCTCTAACCGGCCAGACTCCAGAACCGATGCTTTCAGGATAACTTCTTGGACCATTGCTGAAAATTTCGATCGCCTACACCCTTCCTCGCGATGCTTTGCTTATTTGCAGCAACAAACCGGCCCAAAGCCCATCCTTCTTCAAACTTTCCTCATCAGCCCCAGCAATTCCCTTCTGCAATAGTTCACCATCTCTCAACAAGTTGTGATGCAGAGTAAGCCGATTTCAACCAAATCGGCTCAATAGAACAAGGAACCTTAAGAGCGGGCTGCCCCCCGAGCCTTAGTCCAGGCGAGGATAAAAGCAAACCAGCCGATTGAGCCACCATCGGCTTCCCAACTGTAGCGCTGTGTTAGCTGAACTCCACAAAATCGGCTCTCCAGATCATCGATGCTTCAGAGCTAGCTGCCCCCCGAGCCACTCCAGCTTAAAAACAAGGCAAGAACGCTTACGCTCAAGGAGCCAGCACCTGGCAGATTTTGGAAAGGTCAGCAGCTCCCTTGAATCAAGGATCCTCAATGTAGTGGCCTTTCAGCCCCTCCCAGCTCCATTCATGCACCTTGCTGTTTTGAGTGGTTCATCATCTCGGGCAAACTGATGCAGCTTCTGGTGCGAATGGCTCGGCTCTAGGAGACCATCGGATGATCATCGGTTGTTCTCATGATCCTAACCTGATCCGCAGGCTTGCGCAAACACTGCCGATTTGGTGATGGCTGCTCCATAAGACCTCTGCTTGTAACGCTACGCGTCGGCTTTGCCCCATGAGACCTCAAACAAGATCATGACTCTTACCAGCCAACCCAGCGGGCTGGCCATCTGGTTCCGGGCAGGTGCCTACAACAGAGCCCTGTGCGTGTCACTCAAATGACTTGTATGTGGAAACTGATATTTTTGGCGACATCAGCACCGTTCCTCAGACAAGCTGTGATGCAGGGCCAGCCGATTCCGAAAAAAAAGCCTCGGCCGCGCGTCTGGGGACAGGCGTGCCACGACCTCCTGGTCAAGGTGTGGATGATGCCTCGCTTGGTTTCCTGCGGCACACACGTCACGTTAAATACGAGCCTCGATCGGCTCTGGTCCTGTGAATCGGCTCATGGAGCCGATCCACCCATGATTTGTCCAAGGTGGCCGAATATATGGTGGTCCTGCTTGATCAAGATAAAGCATATGAGATCCACGACGATCTGGGGTTTTCACATAATCGGATCATCCTACTCACGATTGGGCCTCGCGCTCGCGCACGGTGATCGTAAGCCAGCCCTAGACAAGGCCTAAAAACCAACACGAGGTTGATCCTCGGAACATCCTGTCTAGGGCCAGCAACCTACACCCTACACGCCGCTGGATCCTCCAACCCTTTGTAAGGCCTAACTATTGCAGATATTAAACTAATCCTTGATGAATCAAGGAGCGACCATAACGGATCAGATCTACTAAATAAAGATCAAGCGGGGTGCCGCCCCTGCACCCATGATGAGGTACAAGGACGGCTAGATGCGCAAGGGTTGCACTACGCAAGCATATGATGCTAAGAACGATGCTAACCCTAACGCACCATGATAACTACGTTGCTCGCCATCAAAAAGGCTTCAGTACGAGCAACGCATGAACAACTAGGCAGGCTCGTGCTGCCTAGATCGCGAGATGCGATCTAGGCAGCATGGTGCTTACCGGAGGAACCCTCGAGACGAAGGAGTTGGCGATGCGCCGAGATTGGTTTGTGTTGAACGTTGGTTGTTGTTTATTCCATAAACCCTAGATACATATTTATAGTCCGAGGGACTTCTAATGTGGGCGTGCACTAAATCGTGCACGAGATAGATTCTAACTTCTAAACTAACATGCGATCTAATATATTACAGATACGTGGGCAGTTTAGCCCAATTTGGTATAAAAGGCCGATTCACGTATTTCTCCCATGTATAATCTTCACATCCATCTTGATCGCGGCCCACCTCTGGCTTGGTCCTCTGGCTTGGTCAAATTCTGGTGATAACACATGCCCCCCTGGTTTTGATAATGATAATTGCAAAACCATAATTCTTGAAGGGTCAGGTTATGGCAGAGCCGTCGCAGCTTTCTTTATGATGATGCCTTGCCTCCTCGTCTTCATGACTTGAGGATTAGGGCACTACGTCCTCGGGAACCACTTAGGTATTAAACCACGGGTTCTCCCTTTATTTAGCCGCTCCCTGTAGCTTCACCGTCAGCACACCGAAAAAACCCTCTTCCACCGCCATGTCCTCTTCTTCGTCTTCTTCCTCATCAGGTCTTTCCACCCAATCTTCCACCTCCCGCGAGCCAACGCCTGAATGGGGTCCACAGGAGGCCCATGCGGCCGACATCCGCCGCGCCATAGCCGACGGGGACGAGTCGACCCACGACTCCTTCGTTTGGTCCGAAGACGACCAATCTTTAACGGACGGGGAGAGCGACCTTTGCTTTCTTGCTGTCGGGCAGTCGGAGGAGGAAAGTGACGACTATGGCTTCTCCTGGGAGGATATTTCCCGAAGCAGGCTGATGGAAGAGGACGAGGACACCATCTACTAGATAGGCTAGAGTAGTAGATGAGTCAACACCCCTCCTCCCTCCCTTTCTTGAGCATCGGCTTTATGTAAGAAATCTGCTTATCAATGAAGAAGCTTCTCTAACTTGATTTTGCCGATTTCTTTTGTACTAAAATCCGCCGATTATCAATCCGGTAGCTGCTTAATGAGCCGATGGCAAAGCATCAGCTTTCAAATAGATTGCAAAAAAGATCGATCTGATTGACTTCTCAGATGTCCACTTGCAGTCCATGGGATTCAGATCCAAACTTCCAATTGAACAGGTCCGACGCGCAGCTTTGAGATCCCAAGGCCTTTAGACGTTTAACATCATCCGAACATGATGTTCGTCCTGATAACAAAACTCCTGGGTTAATGCCTCCAGGAAAACCTGACGACCCTGACGCTGAAGCTGACACCTCCGCTCAACAAGTGTTTGCCCACAGCTTTCCCAACGATGTCGCGCTCCTGTGCCGCAACGAACTGGCCTAAGGCCTAACCACTGATGATGGCCCCTCCTTCAAACTTCTCCCGTTAACCCTGGCGGTTTTACTCTGCAAGAGCTCTCTTGCTCAACATGGTTATGACGCGGAGACAGCCAATTTCAATGCCATTGGCTCACTGCCCCCCGAGCCTCGATCAAGGCGAGAGTGAAGTTGCACCAGCTGCATTGGGCCACTATCAGCCCTTCTACTGTGATACAGCGTGAGCCGATTCTGAACGAATCGGTTGTTAACAACAGAGAACCTCCGTGGTGAGTTGTCCTCCCAAGCCTCTTTGGTCCGATGAGGCAACCTTTGGTGAAAATGACACTCAGTCCAACTGGATGACCGCCGGCTGTTTCTCGTGATCCTAGCCTGTCCTGCACATCCATGCTATTCCTGCTGTTTGGTCAAGGTTATGATCCATGCTATTCCTTGCTGAAGGAGGACTTGGAAGTCGTTGAGGAGAGAGACTGGGCCGTGCTCATCGGCTTTGAATCCTTAAGTCGATGACTACGCATCGGCTGTGCTCAAAAATTTCTGTATTTTCGATTTTTTTATTAGCCGATCGATTCATGAATCGGCTTCCCCTGGGTACATCCTTCGTGGCTTTGTACCTTCTTCGTGTATATGCCCCCCGAGCCGAATCCTTCAAGCGATTGAAGATATCGGCTTTTCCGCCAATTCAGCTTTCCTCGCCACTCGCCATGCGAAATAGCACATCCGTAAACAAGAGTGGCGCAAGTAATTTTAGCCGATCGCTGGAATCGTCTTGCATTGTATTCGTCCTTTGGGTAACTGTTGAGATTTCGAAAATCTATGGCGACGCGCCACCGGCCATCCTTTTTCTCCACAGGTAGACATTGGAAATCCTTCAGCGTACTTGCCTGGCCTGATGAACCCAGCGTCCAACCACTTCGTGATTTCCTTCTTGACTTCCTCAACCTCTCCTAGCTCGTCAGTCGGCGTAAACCCATACCCCGGCTTTCCATCGCCTTCCAGGTCAATGCTTGCCATCGCTTGGGGTCGATCGTGTGGATCGGCCTCCTCTTCGCCTTTCCCGCGGGAGCGACTGCTCTCGGGCTTATCCTCGCGATGGCGATCTTCGAGCCCTGCTCCATTGACATCGGATGAGCCACCTGGCTCGCGATTTAAGCAATTGCTGAGATTGACCATGTTGACCTCCGGAGACGGCTGCGTGTCAACGTTCATGGCAAACTGGTCGAAAAGTAACCGGCCTTGTTCTATCGCCACCTGAATCTGTCCGCGCAAGGCTTCGCAGTCGTTGGTGGCATGGGTGAACGTGTCATGCCATTTGCAGTATGGTTTGCCGGTCATTTCTTGTAACGTGGGGATTTTGTGGCCGTCGGGTAACTTCAGCTGTTTTTCCTTCAGGAGCCAATCAAAAATTTGCTCCGTTTTGCTCAAGTCGAAGTCGAATCCCTTCGCCGGCCCTGGCTGCTTTGCCCACCTGCAGGACACGGGTTTTGCCCCCCGGGACCACTCAGCACTAGTGAACTCCTGATCTCTTGTAGAACCTTCATCTTTGTCCTTCTCGATCAGGGTGACGCGCTTGTACTTGTCCTGGTACGATTCGGATGGCGCTGTTCATATGTTGTCCATTTCGGACCATGTCCGTGTCTACCGATGCGTCGCATCGGCATCGATCGTGCACATTGCATCGGCTTTAGCCTGTTTGGGGCGCCATACTTTCTTTAGCGGGCGCGCCTTTGTCTCCACTATTTGCTGGATCTCCGCGGCCAGATCGGGCCGTGCTCTTCTCAACATGTACAGGTACTGTGCCTCGGCTTCTTCCAAGCTTCGCGGCCGCTGCACCCGGCGCTCCGAGACGGCTGAGTCTCAGGGCACCACCTTGGTTGGTGGTACCTATCTTCTTCTCTATCGACTCCTCAAGTCTTCTTCTTGAGATGACTCTCGTTTGCTCGAGGTGGGAGAGGTCCGGACGTTTGAACACTGCAACTTCGTTCGTCCTTCTCCTTTGTTGTGTGCATCTGGGCAATTGCCGATTGTTGGTAATCGGCTCATTCCTGAATCCCAACAGTGTCTGAAGAGACCAGTTCCAGTGCTTGTCCATGTTGTCTTGCTCGGCCCTCCCCAGCGCGACGCTCGTGCCGTCATCGTTCCTGTCGTGCGACGATACCCTGTTTGCACCAGACCGACGATATCCTTCATCGTCGTTATAGTAGC
This sequence comes from Lolium multiflorum, assembly GCA_030979885.1. NCBI lineage: Eukaryota > Viridiplantae > Streptophyta > Magnoliopsida > Poales > Poaceae > Lolium > Lolium multiflorum. The sequence continues at coordinate 35,204 of JAUUTY010000460.1, forward strand.
GGCGATGTCGGTCGTGTGGCTGTTCATATTTGCTGAGGAGATGCACGGATAATGGGCGTGGATACCGCATGCTTCTCGCCTCCTCCTCGGCCAGGTACCGTTTATCGTCGTCTTGGGGCCGGTCACGTGGAGCGGCCTCGTCTTTCTCTTTGCCACGAGTGTGGCTGCTTTCCGCTTTGTCCGCGTCATGGCGAATCACGAACCCTGCCATATTGGCATCGAAAGAGAACACGGTTCCCTTATGGAGTAGGCTGAGATCGACGTGTTGGCCTTATGGGAGGCGGGCGTCGCGGAGAGCCGATGAGGTCGGCCATGGAAGACCTTGACTTCGCCATTAGTCCTGCGCCACTCGACAGGAGTGCTAGCCATCTCTGATGTGGATGGCGAGGTGGTTATCGTTGAAGATGGTCCCACCGGGCGTGCCGAAATGTGTTGACGTCGAAACCCACCCCGGCCAGGCTTGATGGTAGTCAACACGTAGAGCCGAGACGACTAGGGCTGCGGCTGGCCCGAGTCCCTCAGAGCGACGGCCCGCAAAGCCTCCTGGCCGCGCGCCGATGCAAATTGCAAGGGCGTGCCACCTATACCTGGTCAGGAAGGTGTGGATGATGCCTCGCTTAGTTTCCTGCGGGGCACACACGTACACGTTAAATACGAGCCTCGATCGGCTCTCGGGTTGTCCTGTGCATCGGCTCATGGAGCCGATCCACCCATGGTTCGTCCAAGGTGGCCGACTATATGGTGGTCCTGCTTGATCAAGATAAAGCATATGAGATCCACGACGATTCAGGGTTTTCACCGCATAATCGGATCATCCTACTCACGATTGGGCCTCGCGCTCGCGCACGGTGATCGTAAGCCATCCCTAGACAAGGCCTAAAAACGCACGAGGTTGATCCTCGGAACATCATGTCTAGGGCTAGCAAACTCTACGCGCCGCTGGATCCTTCAACCCTTTGTAAGGCCTAACTATTGCGGATATTAAACTAATCCACGATGAATCAAGGAGCGACCATAACGGATCGGATCTACTAGAGAAATAAAAAAGAATCAAGCGGGGGTGCCGCCCCCTACTCCATGATGAGGTACAAGACGGCTAGATGCGCAAGAGTTGCACTAAAGCATATGATGCTTCAGAAACGATGCTAGCCCTAACGCACCCAGTAACTACGTTGCTCGCCATCAAGAGCCGGCACGAGCAACGCTATGAACAACTAGGCGACTCGTCTTTGCCTCGGTGCGAATGCGATCAAACGCATGGTGCTGGAAGACCTCGAGACGAAGAGTTGGCGATGCGCCGAGATTGGTTTGTGTTGAACGTTGGTTGTTGTTTATTCCACAAACCCTAGGTACATATTTATAGTCCAGGGGACTTTCTAATGTGGGCGTGCACTAAACCGTGCACGAGATATAAACTAACATGCGATCTAATATATTACAGATACGTGGGCAGTTTAGCCCAATTTGGTATAAAAGGCCGATTCACGTATTTCTCCCATGTATAATCTTCACATCCATCTTGATCGCGGCCCACCTACGGCGCCCACCTCCGGCTTGGTCAAATTCTGGTGATAACGTGTCACTCAGTGACTTGTATGTGAAAGCGATATTCTGGCGACATCGGCCACCGCTCCTCGGACAATGCAGCGATGCGGGGCCAGCGATTCAGCAAATCGGCTTCCTATGTGAAGGATCCTTGAGGCCCGCCCCGCCCCAGGGCTTCTTGGATTCAAATCTTGCGTCTCGCCGATCATATCGGCTCATCATCTTTGGCAGGCTGATGCAGCTCCCGGTGAGGACGTTTCCCTGATGCTCTCCCCCATTTTGGTCGTGACATGCCGTAGCCGATCGCCTCATCATCGACTATCCTCCTGGTCTCAGAAGAGACATGCTGCTTCGTCGGGCTCGCCCTTAACCTGAACTGCGTGTTTGTGCTGCTCCTGCTATTGATCAGGGCCGCGACCCGATATTGCCAACACAATGATCCGCTTGGGGGTTTGCTAACGGAGCCATCAACAATTCTACTGAGGAGAGCCGCCGGCATGTTTGCCCTTCAGTGGAGCCTCGCTGCCTGATGAGAAGTTGCTCCATTAGGCTCTGCGTGTGATGGTCGCATCCCTTAAGTCGATGGCCGTGCATCGGCTGTGCTCAAAAATTTACGATGTTTCGATTTTTGCGGCCGATTGTTTACGTATCGGCCCCCATACTTGAGCTGCTCTGCTGGAAATTTGACATCCGTTCCCAGCTCCGTATCCTCGTATATCATCCCTCTATGTGCCCCCCGAGCCGATTCTGTCAAGTGATTGATGGTATCGGCTCTTCAGGCATCTGTTGGATCAATGCTGAACACAGACGAAGGTATGTTGAGGATAATTTCGGCCGATTGCCAGAATCGGCCTCCTTTTTTGTTGCAATGCTTGACGATGGTTTGCAACTTCTTGGATTTCCACTGTGGCATGTTGGAGATAAGATCCTTTGCTTTTCATTTTTTGAGGGCCGATCGCAGGGATCGGCCTTGCCACGTATGTCCAATGTCTTGGACGTGCTATTCCGTTAGGCCGGTGGATAAAACCAGCCTTACCCCATTCTTCGAGGCTTCGATGCGCTCACAACCCTCTAAACTGATCCCAGAGAGCGGCTCTTGGTCATCTGCTTCCCACACGCTCATGGCAGCTAATGATATCTCGATTGAGTCATCCGCCTGAACGACTTCCACTTCATCTCCATCCCACTGTATGATGCATTGGTGCATCGTAGACGGGATACAACAGTTAGCATGAATCCAGTCCCTTCCCAATAGGCAGCATATTGCTTTTCTTTATCGGCAGTGAAAGAACGGTAGGTATGGTTTTCCGGCCTACAGTAAGCTCTACATTCAGAACACCTTTTTGCTTCGACGCTGACGTTTGATGGCTTAATGTGATGTTGGTCTGAGTCGGATCGTATTTGAGATACCCCAAACGACGTATTAGCATGAATACGGCATTATGTTATTTGCCGCTGCGGTATCAACCAACATCTTCCTGATGATAGGCTGCCCATTGTAACCCTTCAAGTATAGGGCTTTCAGATGTAGCTTCTATCTTGTGGCTTTTCAAAAATAACTGGTCGTGGACCGCAATCAAACTGTGCCACTGACACTTCCTCGTCGCTTGGAGCGCGAAAACTCCGACGGGAGTATGAATACCATGTTTGTATCGGCCGATGTCTGCGCATCGGCCTCAGCCGATCCGTGCATCGGCTTTCGCCTGTTTTGGGCGCCATACTTTCTTTGGCGGGCGCGCCTTCGATCTCTACTCTTTGCTGGATTTTAGCGGCCGGATCAGGGCAGCAGCTCTTCTCTTTGATGTCTGGTCACCCATGCCAGCTTCTTCCGGGTTTCACAAGCCATTGCCTGCGGCGCTTCGAGAATGGCTGAGTCCATCGGGGCACCACCTTGGTCGGTGATGCCTATCTCCTTCATCCAGGCTCTCGAAGTCTTCTTCTTGAGATGACTCAGCTCGTTTGTTCTGATGTGGGAGAGGTCCTAGACGCTCGAACACTGAAACTTCGCTCGTCCTTCTCCTTTGCTGTGTGCATTCTGGGCAGTTCTCGATTGTTGGCAATCGGCTCATTCCCGAGTCCCAGCAATGTTTGAAGAAGGGACAGCTCCAGTGCTTGTCCACGTTGTCTTGCTCTATGGCCCCCTCTGTTGCCCGATGTTAGGTACCGTCGTTGTTGCTGTTACGGCAATCACATCTATCACTAAATCAAGACCGACGGCATTTCTGTGTCTTATTGCGTAAGCGTCAGGCGTGCAAATTATCGTAACATCATATTTATTTACAGGAGATGCGGATAATGGCGCAATGTATGCTTCTCCTCCTCGCAGATCAGTGTCAAATCTCGTGATCTTGCCAGGGCAGGTGGCGGTGACTCCTACTCTTTATCATCACTGGCGACTCTTTCCGCCCCGTCATGCAAAGCGATCACGTTCTACACCATTGCGTAGAAGAGAACCCTCACTTCTCTGCAGGTGGCGAGATCTAATCTTTGGCGTATAATGGACCAGTGTTTCCTCTGACGGTGTTGAAAACGGGTTGTCTGGAAGGCGATGGTCAAACTTTATGGATAAAGCGTAGCTCTTAGTATTTCTTTACTTGTGCTCCAGTCCTTGTATGTGATCTGCTCTCGCATCTATTAAGCGGTGTTGATGTGGATGTGAAAGAAGATTATTACATGAAAAGGTCTACCGAAGTATTGAATATTACCTCAGCCCCAGGCGGTTTGGCTAAAATGCTGAGGCAGGAGGCTCCTGAGACCGCCAGTGGATCCCGCGAAAGCCTCACCGTGTCATAAATCTTAGCCGTCTTTGTGTTTTTAGGCATTACACGACTATTACCAGTCAGAGAATTTCTTCATACTGATTGTTCGCCATGGTGACCGTGCATAAAATCCGAACGCCCTTGGCTCTGGTTTCTGTGGATGGCTCAAGGAGGCGATGGCTATCAGTCATGGTCGGATTGTGTGGGGATCGCCAACCGATCGGACAAACTGGCGTCCAACGGTTGGGTTTCACGCCAGCTGGAGCGTCCCTCAATGCGATGGGCTGTATTTCGAAAGCGTTGCATTACCCTACGAAAGCTATTACTTTCGCGAGTTGATCCCAGGTGTCCTGAAGTTGTTGCGGCATCTCACTTTTGGATCCTGACCACACAGCTTTGGGCTATGTGAGATCTTCGCTTCATCCCTTCGCTGGTCAGGAAACTGGCGCGTCATGGATGGATCACCACTGGCACCAGTCAACCAGATGCCTTGCCCATTAAATGGGCGACAGGGCGCTAGTCTGAGGTTACTACGATAGCATATTACGTGAAAGAACAATGCTAACCCTAACACATCCTAATGATAACTCTCGTTGCTGCGCCATCAAAAGGCTTCGGTACGAGCAACGCATGAACAACGTGGAGCTTGTGTTGCCTAGATCGCAAGATGCGATCTAGGCAGCATGTTGCTTACCGGTAGAAACCCTCGAGACGAAGGAGTTGGCGATGCGCCGAGATTGATTTGTGTTGAACGTTGGTTGTTATACTCCTTTTACGATAACCTAGATACATATTTATGGTCCAAGGGACTTTCTAATTGCCTAACCGTGCACGGGCCGGATTCTATCTTCTTAATCTACATTACAACGCGATCTAATATATTATAGATACATGGGCAGCTAAGCCCAAACTCTCAGCGCAAGGCCGCTTCGATGATGCTCCACGTGTAATCTTCTAAGCCCATCTTCGCTTACGGCCCAACTCCTGATTTAAAGACACAAATACCCCTGGGCCCACCTGTCGGTGCAACCCAGTGGGTTAACCCTAACCCGAGCCGCCCTTGGGCTCGGTCGGTCGCACCGACCCCTTCTCCCCCACTCGCGCACGAACCCTAGCCCTCACGGGCTCTGGCGATCCCCGCGTCGCCGCCCCCTTCGCCGGATTATCCCGGCCAACTCCGGCCGTCGCCGCCGGCGAGATCAGGTGGATCTGAACCGCCTCTCGACGGCGGACACGGTGGTCCGCGTCGATCTGACGCTCGCGTCCCCGTTCGCTCGTCCTCGACCCTCCAGTGTGCCGGGCTGCGGTCGCCGCCGCCGTCTTGGCCCAGAGAAGTCGTGGTCCTCTCACACCGGCGCATCGGGCGCCATGACGCCACCGCGAGCCTCGCCGTGGTGTGCTGGAGGCGCTGGCTCCGCCGCGGCCCTGGCACAGCTGTTGTGTGCGTTCGCCCGCGTGTGCACGCTGTAGCCCCGCCCGGCCGTGCTCGGCCCGGCCCACTTCACACATGGGTGCTCCATGCCTCCCTCCTCTCTCTCTCCTCTGCTCCTTCTTCTCTGTTCGACTAGCTCCGCCAGCGGCTGCTCTCCTACGTGGAGAAGCTTGCCGTGTATAGAGTGTCTTCTTTAAGCTGTGCTCTGTGGCCTTACGCCGTGCTGTTGTGCTTGTGTTGACATGCTCATCTTTGTTGCTATCCTTTTCTTTGCTATGGTGCTATTGCTCTACTGCTTATGCGTGTGCTGCTGCTGTGGCCATTTCTTCTGTATTCATGCATGTGCTTGGGCTGCTGCTTCCCTGTGCTTCTATTATTCTTGATGTTGTACTTGCCAATTACTCAAGTGTGTTCATATATGTTTTGTGGCTTGATTCTGATGTGCAATCCTTACCCAGGTTAAGGCAGTGCCTGGTGTCTTTCTGTGTGATAAATTCATGGAAGCTAGCGCCATTGAGCATAGCTATGCTTTTCTGACTCTATCTCTTGTTGAAACTGCTACTGGATACTATCATATCTAGCTTATTTGATTATCTGCTATGCCATTGTTCCAGTTCTGTGGTCAATTCAATTGTCTGGCCATGTGTTGGTGCTATACTTGATGTCTAGCATGCTGTAGCATGCTCTTGCAAGCTTCTGGTGGTCATATGATCACCAGTTGCTTGTGGAAAATGCTCTTTGTTGTCTGTGCCTCACTGTGGTCCACTCTGTGCTGTGTGAGCATCACACAGGCTTGGCCTGTGTATGCTGGTGCTTGTCCAAGCATCAGTGGATGCTTGCAATGATCCCTTGGATCATCTGCAAGACCCTGTGCATCAATAGCTTGCCTGTTTCATTTATCTGTTTAATTTGCCTTGATATATGGATAAATGATGTGAACTGTGACACAGTGATGATCATATCAATTTAATTTGCTTGGGCTAGAGGGATGCCAACAATTGTTGGGGACCCTAGCCCACTCTGAACCCTTCTGGGTGATGATGATTGTGCTGGCTTGGTGGTTTGACTGTTTTGGTTGGTTGAGGTGGCCTCAGTAGCCACTCTTGGCTGGTTCAGGAAGCTCCCACCCTAGTTGGCTTGATGTGTATGGACAAATGCTTTCTGGTTAAACCATATTTGGTTGCCAGATGCTTTTAATGTTGACAAACATGTATAGACACTTGATTGTCTATCTGTCTGATGGTTTAGCTAGCTATAGGTTGTCAAGTGAACTTGTGTAGCTGGCTAGGGATTAAATCCATGCTGGATTTCTCTGATTGTGTCCCTGTGTGGACACAACCAGTGTTCCCTGGATGATTTCCTACTGGCTTTTTCTATGTTTGCTTGTACCAAATGGCTAGATAGCCAGATGATGACACAAACAGGGCTTCCTACCCTTTTGGTGTGCTTGAGATCATGCATGTGCAATTTATGAACAAAACCATCTGGTCTGCTCATGATTATATGTATACCTCACTCCAGCTCCTAGAAATAGGGTGTTGGTGTAGAGGTTTTGCTTTTGGTGGTTTGTTTGGCTTGCCCTGCTCCTCCTTGTGACTTGTGCTTGATCTACTTATTTGCTGTGGTGGTGAAGATGTGTTGAACAGCAGTGGTTGTTCAAGCTGTTCTTGTGTTCTTGAGTTCTTGTGACTTACCCTGTGAGGCTGCTGTCGATGCAATGGTTAGGGTTTGCTTCAGAAAACCCTTTATACTTGCTCTCTCCCTTTCCTCTATGGTCGACAGCCATGCTGTACTCCTCCCCTGGTCACTATGTGTGTGGAGAGCATGCAGCAACCCTGGTTGGTGAGCATGCACACATGCAGTGTGAGCTGCCTGTGTGTGTGTGTGTTCCTGATACTTTGCACTTGGCTGTGAGAGGATCAGCTCGGCAGCTTTGGTCATATCCTCTCCAATTTCATTTTATTTCTAACCTGCCAAGTGGCTATGCCACTTGGCATAACTTGTGTTTGTTGTGTTTATGTGCAGGTTCAAAATGATGATCAAATGGACATGATGATCTTCAAGCTCAAGATTAGATGATATTCACATTGTATTTTATTTACTTGTAATTTTCTTTTTTCTTTTTCTATTTAAGCAATTCTTGTAATGTGTTGTAATATTCATTTATTTTCATTATGAATATTGTAAAGACAATGTATATTGTGTGTTAATCAATAAAGCTCAAGGTTTTCTCTAATGAGCTTTATTTATTATTTATTATTTGTATTTTAATTATTTACTTAGTGACTTTCCTTAATGAATTTCCTCACAATTGAAATATAGGGTATTTATTTAATGTTTGAATTTGAAATTCAAATTCAACTTTGGGTTGAATTCAATCATGCAACTTAAATGTGAATTCAATCATGCAACTTAAATTTGATGCAATCTCTCACCTCTCTTCTCAAAACCCTAAACTAGTTAAGTGAGGTGCAAGTTTGTCGCACTCTCGAAACCCTAACCCTGTAAGGTGTCGAGAGAGAAACTTGTCCCCTTTGATGCGATTTTGTTTAAACGCGAAATTTCCCCAGAATTTGCAATGCAATGCACATCCCTTTCTAAAATCTACCCCTCGATCGTCTCTAAACCTGGGACATTACAGCCTTTCCCCCTTAAAGAAAACTTCGTCCCAAAGTTGTGGTTGTAATACCTGAACAGTTCGGGGTATGTTTTCCTCAGGTCTTCTTCCTTTTCCCAGGTGGCTTCCCTCTCGGGGTGATGCTTCCATTGTATCTTGCAGTACTTTATGGCTCTATTCTGAGTTGTTTCCAGTTCTCCTCGAGAATCTTGGCTGGTTTCTCGATGTAGGTCAAATCTGGTTGTAACTCGAGCTCATCATGTGATACTGGCTCATCTGGGGTCTTTAAGCATTTCCTGAGTTGAGACACATGGAATACGTTGTGAACTTGGGCTAATCTTCCCGGTAGATCCAATTCAAATGCTAACCCTCGGTTCTGACTCAGTATCTTGAAAGGTCCGATGTATCTAGGGCTCAACTTTCCCTTTACTCCGAATCTCTGAAGACCTTTCATCGGGCTTACCTTAAGATATACCATATCTCCAACTTGTGGTTCCCAAGTCCTTCTCTTTTGGTCTGCATAGCTCTTCTGTCGACTTTGGGCTATCTTCAGTCTATCTCTTATAATGTCAATTATTTGTTGCTTTTCCTTGACATAATCAGGATTGAACTCCTTGTTTGATTTTTCATACCAACATATCGGTGATCTACACTTTCTTCCGTATAGAGCTTCGAATGGTGCCATCTTGATACTACTTTGATAGCTATTGTTGTATGAAAACTCTGCTAGTGGCAAGTGTTCCTCCCATGATCCTCCGAAGTCTAGGGCACAAGCCCTAAGCATATCTTCCAATATCTGGTTTGTTCTCTCTGTTTGTCCACCAGTCTGAGGATGATAGGCGGTGCTATAATCTAGCTTGGATCTAAAGCTTCATGTAGTTGCTTCCAAAATGCTGATGTGAACACGGATCCTCGATCTGACACTATCTTCTTGGGCACTCCATGTTTACTCACGATCTCTTTGATGTAAAGATTGATGAGTTTCTCTCCTTTGTCCTGCTGGTTTACTGCTAAGAAGTGTGCACTTTTCGTCAACCGGTCCACGATTACCCATATCATGTCCTTCTTTTTATTAGTCATGGGTAGTCCGGTGATGAAGTCCATACCTATCTCTTCCCATTTCCATTCTGGGATTGGTAAAGGTTGTAACTTTCCTGCTGGACTTTGATGTTCAGCTTTCACTCTTTGACATGTATGACATTCTGCCACGTATTGTGCTATCTCTCTCTTCATGTTATTCCACCAGAATAATTCCTTGAGATCCATGTACATCTTTGTACTTCCTGGATGTATGGAGTATGGTGTTTGATGTGCTTCCCGGAGTATAACTTCCTTGATCTCATCAATATCCGGGACAAATCCTTTTCTGGAACCACAATGATCCCATTTCTCCTCGGTGGTCTGATGGTCTTCGCCGTCAATCCTCCTCATCTCCTCCACGATAAATGGATCATCCAATTGACATGATTATCTCATTCTTTAGGTTGTTCTTTCATTGACTGCTTACTTAAAGCAGGTATGTGTGCTTCTTTCTCCCAAAGTTGTATTGGGCTTGGCTTATTCCTTCTTCCTCTGTGATATTTCTTGTTCTATTCCTCCAGTACTCTTCCTACTCAAGGCATCTACATTAGCCTTTCCTGGAGTATAATTGATGGTCAAATCATAGTCCTTGATCAATTCAAGCCATCTTTTCTGCCTCATATTGAGTTCCTTTTGAGTGAAGAAGTACTTGAGACTCTTATGATCAGTATAGAGCTCACACTTGGCTCCATAGAGAAAATGTCTCCATGTTTTGAGTGCAAAAACAACTGCTGCTAACTCTAGATCATGTGTTGGATAGTTTACTTCATGAGGTATGAGTTGCCTCGATCCATATGATATTACTTTCCGGTCTTGCATGAGCACACATCCCAATCCATGTTTGGATGCGTTGCAGTACACGGTGCAATCCTTACCATCTTCCGGAACTGCTAACACCGGTGTTGTGGTGAGTTTCTCTTTCAGAGTCTGAAAACTCTTCTCACACTCGTCAGACCACACGAATGGTGTGTTCTTTCTTAACAGCTTGGTCATTGGTCCTGCTATCTTGGAAAATCCTTCAATGAATCTCCGATAATAGCCTGCCATTCCCAAGAATCCTCGGGTTTCCTTGATGTTCTTGGGTGCTTCCCAATCCAAAACTGATGCTACTTTATTTGGGTTTACTGTTATCCCATCCTTACTAATGACATGACCAAGAAATTCTACTTGATCTAGCCAAAACTCACACTTACTGAACTTAGCGTACAGTTGGTGTTCTCTTAGTGTTTGTAACACTATTCTTAGATGTTCAGCATGTTCAGTTTTGTCCTTGGAATAAATCAAGATATCATCGATGAATACGATGACAAACTTGTCTAGACATGGCATGAAGATCTTATTCATGAGATTCATGAATATTGCTGGGGCATTGGTTAATCCAAAAGGTACTACGAGATATTCATGATGTCCGTACCTCGAGACAAAGGCTGTTTTCGGAACGTCTTCCTTCTTGATCTTTATCTGGTGATAACCGGATCTTAGATCAATCTTGGAAAAGACTCCCGCGCCTCTACTTGATCAAAAAGATCTTGGATTCTAGGAAGTGGGTATTTGTTCTTGATAGTAACATTATTCAAGTTCCTGTAGTCTCCGCACATCCGTCGACCTCCATCTCTTTTATCCACAAAGATCACAGGTGATCCCCAGGGTGAGATACTATCATGTATGAATCCTTTCTGTTCCAGGTCATCCAATTGTTCTTTGAGTTCCTTCAACTCCTTAGGCCCCATCTTGTATGGTGCCTTAGCAATCGGAGCTGTTCCTGGAATTAGGTCGATAGTAAATTCTATCTCCCTATCTGGTGGCATTCCAGGTAATTCCTTAGGAAATACATCTTGGAATTCGTTGACAATTGGAATGTCTTCAAGTTTCACCTCCTTCATACTATTCAACTTCAACTCAACTTCAATCTGAGTATGCTTATCTCCTTGGTATATGATTCTATCTCCACCTGGGCTTTTCAGAGACACTGTCTTATGGGTACAATCTATCAGTGCTCCATTTTCTTCTAACCAGTTCATACCAAGAATGACATCAATGTCCTTCATCGGTAAAATGAACAGGTCTGCGTCAAACACACACTTATTGATCATAATAACTTGTCCAGGTTTTGTGTGGGTTACTAATATTGTTCCCCCGCAGAAAGTATGGTTATGGGTTTATCTAACTTAGTGCAACTAATCCCATGTTTGATGATGAATTGCTGAGAAATGAATGATGTAGTTGCACCAGTATCAAAAAGTACTTTGCCGGGATGAGTGAGTATCTGAAGCGTACCTATCACTGCTTGGTCGGAGTTCACCACCTCCTCCAAACTGGTGCAATTCAACTTGCCGAAGGGTTTCTTGTTCTTCCAATTCCCTCCGGTGTTCCCACTTCTGTTTCCTCCTCCTCCTGACTGACCTCCTCCGTCATTTCTTCTTTTGGGGCAGTCTTTTAGCATATGCCCCTCCCGACGACACCCAAAGCATATTATCTTGGGCTTCTTGCAATCTTTAGCGACATGTCCTTTAAATCCACAGTTATGGCAAATGATCTGGTTTGCCGCTTGGAACCCTTGATTCCTCCTGTTATTGTTGTTGTTGTTGTTGTTGTTGTTGTTGTTGTTGTTGTTGTTGTTGTTGTTGTTGTTGTTGTTGTTGTTGTTGTTGTTGTTGTTGTTGTTGTTGTTGTTGTTGTTGTTGTTGTTGTTGTTGTTGTACCTTGGTTTGAAACTCAAGCCAGTATTAGGCTTGTTGTTGACATACCTCTTAGGCTCAAACTTGGCCTTCTTCCTCTTCTCCTCCTGCAGTTGCTTGAAGTCATCTTCCGGGGTGATGGCTGCATCCACCAACTCCTGGAACTCTGTTGCTCTCATCATTCTGAGTTGCACTTTAAACTGGGGACTTAATCCCCGCAAGAACCTCTTCTTCTTTTGTCCTCGGTATTGCCTCCTCAGCGGCATACGAGACAACTTCGAAACTCTGACATAAGTCAGAATAGCATGTCCTTCTGCTCGAGACTCTCAAATTCTCGACGCCAGTTCACTATGCTTTCGGGGACATTGGATTCCCTGAACTTCCTCTTAAACTCCTCCCAAGTGAATACCTTCTCAGCCGGATAAACGGCTACTATGTTATCCCACCAGGATGCGGCGGGTCCACTCAACAAATGTGTTGCATACCTGACCTTCTCCAGGTCGTTACATCCAACGGTATTGAGCTTTCGCTCGGTGTCCATCAACCAATCCTCCGCGTCCATTGGTTCAGGCGCATATGCAAAGGATATTGGCTTTGTGTTCTGGAAGTCTGACAAAGTGACTCCCTGATTCTCGGGCCTCTCCACCCTATTCTGCTGAAGTAGCTCCTGGAAAAACTTATTTTGCTGCTCCAGTGTAATCCTTTGCCTTTCCTCCATCATTTGCATATACTGGAGGAAATTCTGCTGCGTCATCGGTGGTGGTGGTGGTGGAAACTGATTCCTGGCTGCTTCATCAGCCTCAGCCTTCTGCCTGGCCTCACGCTCGAGGCGCTGCTCTTCACTCTCCTCACTCGGCGCTCCCGACATATCCCCCTAGTTCTGCAACACAAAGTGGTACTCATAATTACTCCATGCGCAAGTTTTTTGAGCTCAACTTTGTGCATAGAACTAGTCACGCAATGGAAATCAAGCAAATGCAAATCATACAAAACATATACCATGTATATACATACTTAAGTGGTTTATTACAATACTCAGTAGCGATGTGAGTATGCAAACTCACTTATTGAAGTATATGTACAAATTTATACAAATATTACATACTACAATACATGTGGTACAGCTGTATTGTAGTCTCGCCTCCCATGGTGGTCTCTAGTCGTGCTTCACTCCCGGTACATCCCAGGCTTCCATCCGGTCGAACGTGTAGTCCTCCTGACAGAATCTGGAACATAGGGTCTTCCCGTAGGCTTGTAGTCGGAATCGGATGATGATCCGAGGGAAAAATCTGTGTTCATGAACTGGTCATTTAGTGCATCATAATCCACCCATCGGGTGTACTCCCCGGTGACTCCGCCATAGGTATCTCCACCATCAGTATCAGACTCAATCAGCATCGGATACCCCTCAATATCTCCTCTATTATACTGATTGTTCTGAAACTGGGTTGTGGCATCATCATTCATCTCAGGATTATATCTAACTGAATCACTATGGTTTCCAGTATCTGATCCCCAACGCCAACCTGTTGAGTTTTCTATAGGAGTCACGGAACGCTGATGGTTTCCGGATTCCTCTCCACCTTCATATCCTCCATAGGAATTACTAGGAAAGTACCTAGGTGTAATAGGTGTGGTTTGTTGTTCTGGATGGTCAATACTAATGTAGTCACCAGCTGAGTAAACTGGTGTATGAACCACTCCCTCCATGGGTTCCTTTCCTTTTATCTCCTCCTTGGGCCCAGTGAATTCTTCCAACATTGTGTCAATTGCTCCCGACAAATGTCGGTTCAACTGAAAGAACAATGTCAGTAGGTTGCGACTATTATCCATGTACTTAGCGGCTTCTGCTGGTTTGCGTTTAGCATACTTGAGGTGGTTAAGCATAGGATCATCTTCCTCCTCCATATGAGGAATATGAGAAAATTCGGAACCAATAAGCTCCTTCGTCTTATGTTCCCGAATATCAGTGATGGCTCTCATTATGGCAATGTGGTAGGCTGTTTGGATAGTTCTAGCCTCACCTGCTGGCATCACTACACTCATTCCTAGGGATTCTGGAAGTCTTAATCCTACCCTACACTTCGCTAACACTGTACCGTCGTAGTACATGTATTTCGTTACTTGGATTTGGGGATCGCACCCAAATTCCAGCAACATAGCACGAAGAATATCCGCGAGTCCTCCGTCATATTCACTCAGGTTTGATTCCATCACTTTCACGTTAGTCCCGAACGTGAACTTGCCATAGTTGGCTGTAGAAAGAGAGAGTATAAGATTAGTAATAGTGCATCATAATAGAGATAATAAAGAATTATCGCACTAAAAGATATGATTAATTCTCAAGTGAATATACACCATATTTTAGAGAATTCTTTACTAATCCTATTTGACTCCTAACGTTTTCGTCCCATTTACTAGGTTCCAACCTAAGGTCAAAGCTTTTGCTCTGATACCAACTGTGGTGACCCTGCATACCACTGCATGTTGTAGTATGCCAGTCGTTGATATAACATTCGCGAAGTACCAATCCACAAATATTACATCCCTCAGAGTAGTACAACAGAACATAGCAGGTCCATAACTCATTCATACATTATTACAAACCATATGTACATATCATCCTGGAGCTCCTCTTGGGTCCTGAGAGGGTTACTCCTGCTTAACTTACAATATAGAAGTCTCACGAGACTATACATTTATTCCAACGAGCAGTTAAATACTAGAAGTTCGGACTGCTCGGGTACTACTACTTCTACTAATAGGTCTAAGATCGTTCTTCTCCGGAACCCTCCCGGTTCCGTAGACTATCAGGTAGTCTACACCTTCAACACCTCCAGAGCGGTTCTTCGTAGCCGATGATGTCGGCTCCTTCAGGGTTGTCGTTTTCCTCCTCCAGATGGTTCAGACAGTCTAAGCAGGGAGTTTAAGAGTGGTATGAGTACGAGCGTACTCAACAAGTTCATATTAGGAAATAGGTGTTTAATGCACTATATACGGTACCAGACCAGAAAGTCTGATACCATGCAGGTTTTAATAACCATTTCTTCAAGGTTGCTTTTATTCAGAAGAACTATGTCCGTCAGCCTTCACCGGTTTACTAGAACTTCATGGAGTTCCTTTCCGGCAGCGTTCGCAGTTCCAAATCCGGAACAAGGAGTGACGGTCACGATTCGTTACACTAGAGGTGTGTTTCTTTACCCATAAGAGATCTTAACCTTGGTGCCAACCGAGTCAGCTCGTCCACACTTCCTTTGGTGTGAGGCCAGGTATAAGGTCTAGCCGTTCATATTCCTCCGCTACCTCAACACCCACCCTTTGTTGCATACCCCGACCCTGGGTCTCGTCGGTCCTCTTACACCAATTAAGGATGGACCCCGACCCACGACAACAGTTTGGGACTCGTTAACCAAACTCCTTCGCCGGTAGTGCAACCATCATAGACCCTTACCGTGGGGAATTAGAATGGGATCCCACCCCACAGCTTGCCCAACCTGGGTCAAGTGTCTACAAGCATCCGTTGATGTATGAGAGGTGGAAATACAATTGGCTACTCAGTCCCACTCAGATCTTATGGTGAACGAGTTTTACGGCACAAGAATCAGGGACGACATTTGTTGTTTAATACTAGATGGATATAAACCCTCGCAATGGAACCTCCACCATATCAACACAATCCATGGTTCCATTGCCCACCACATAGTCATATTCATAGTTATGAAAATAGTGGTTTTGCTTTTTATGCAATAGTGATAAGCATAGTACTTTGCAAGTAGTTTGGTAAAAATACTCAAATGACATGAGCAAGCGATGAACTTGCAGAACAACGCAAAGTGTTGCGGTTGGATGATGTGGTGGCCCTTGTCCTCATTTTGAAAATAACATCATTGTCAGATAAGGGCAATGGTTAAAGAAGCAATTATGCATGATTCAGCTTTTAGGGTTGTTTCCCCCGGTGTTTTATTATTTTATGTGGAAGGTTAATACTAAGAATAATTTAGGGATACTTTGTTTAGGGTAAAATACAACCTTGAAATGTTGTCAATGTTTTGAATGTCCAATAATATTTATGGACTTATTTTTAATATTAAAAATATAAAGTGTGGTTTAAATGATTAATTTTAATCATTAAACTAGGGCTTAATCATATTTGTCTTTAAAATTCTATTTCATAATTTATTATGATAGAGAATTTTATGCTGAGTGATTTTCATATTTTTAATTATTTTTTAGAGCTATTAATAATTTATGATTTTTGAAAGTTTCAGCATTTTTATTTATTTGTGAAAAGACACAAATACCCCTGGGCCCACCTGTCGGTGCAACCCAGTGGGTTAACCCTAACCCGAGCCGCCCTTGGGCTCGGTCGGTCGCACCGACCCCTTCTCCCCCACTCGCGCACGAACCCTAGCCCTCACGGGCTCTGGCGATCCCCGCGTCGCCGCCCCCTTCGCCGGATTATCCCGGCCAACTCCGGCCGTCGCCGCCGGCGAGATCAGGTGGATCTGAACCGCCTCTCGACGGCGGACACGGTGGTCCGCGTCGATCTGACGCTCGCGTCCCCGTTCGCTCGTCCTCGACCCTCCAGGCGCAGGCTCTCGGCGTTCCCCGCCGCCGTGCGGGAGGCGTGGTCCTCTCCCAGCGCATCTGGCGCCATGACGCCACCGCGAGCCTCGCCATGGTGGTGCTGGGCTGCGGCTCTGCCGCGAGCTAGCGCCGCCGTTCGCCGGCGTGTGCCGCTGTGGCCGCCGGCCGTGCTCGTGGCCCACTTCACCTGTGAGTGCTCCATGCCTCCTCCTCTCTCTCTCTCTGCTCCTTCTTCTCATGTTCGACTAGCTCCGCCGTGGCTGCTCCCTGTGGAGAAGCTTGCCGTGTAGATGTACTGCTGCGGCTATGCTCCTGTGGCCTTACGCCATTACTGTTGTGCTTGTGCTGACATGCTCATGCTGTTGCTATGCTGCTCTGCTATGGTGCTATTGCTCTACTGCTTATGCGTGTGCTGCTGCTGTGGCCATTTCTTCTGTATTCATGCATGTGCTTGGGCTGCTGCTTCCCTGTGCTTCTATTCTTGATGCTGTACTTGCCAATTACTCAAGTGTGTTCATATATGCTGCACTGGCTTGATTGCAGTGTGCAATCCTTGCAAGTTTGCAAGAGCCAGTGCCTCTGGTGTGCTTTCCTGTGTGATATAATTCATGGAACTGCTCCATTGAGCATAGCTGTGCTTGCACAGCTCTATCTCTTGATGAACTGCTACTGGATACTATCATATCTAGCTTATTTGATTATCTGCTATGCCATTGTTCCAGTTCTGTGGTCAATTCAATTGTCTGGCCATGTGTTGGTGCTATACTTGATGTCTAGCATGCTGTAGCATGCTCTTGCAAGCTTCTGGTGGTCATATGATCACCAGTTGCTTGTGGAAAATGCTCTTTGTTGTCTGTGCCTCACTGTGGTCCACTCTGTGCTGTGTGTGCATCACACAGGCTTGGCCTGTGTATGCTGGTGCTTGTCCAAGCATCAGTGGATGCTTGCAATGATCCCTTGGATCATCTGCAAGACCCTGTGCATCAATAGCTTGCCTGTTTCATTTATCTGTTTAATTTGCCTTGATATATGGATAAATGATGTGAACTGTGACACAGTGATGATCATATCAATTTAATTTGCTTGGGCTAGAGGGATGCCAACAATTGTTGGGGACCCTAGCCCACTCTGAACCCCTCTGGGTGATGATGATTGTGCTGGCTTGGTGGTTTGACTGTTTTGGTTGGTTGAGGTGGCCTCAGCAGCAATTTCTTTGCTTCAGGAAGCTCCCACCTAGTTGGCTTGATGTGTATGGACAAATGCTTTCTGGTTAAACCATATTTGGTTGCCAGATGCTTTTAATGTTGACAAACATGTATAGACACTTGATTGTCTATCTGTCTGATGGTTTAACTAGCTATAGGTTGTCAAGTGAACTTGTGTAGCTAGCTAGGGATTAAATCCATGTTGGATTTCTCTGATTGTGTCCCTGTGTGGACACAACCAGTGTTCCCTGGATGATTTCCTACTGGCTTTTTCTATGTTTGCTTGTACCAAATGGCTAGATAGCCAGATGATGACACAAACAGGGTTTCCTACCCTTTTGGTGTGCTTGAGATCATGCCTGTGCAATTTATGAACAAAACCATTTGGTCTGTTCATGATTATATGTATACCTCACTCCAGCTCCTAGAAATAGGGTGTTGGTGTAGAGGTTTTGCTTCTGTGCTGATTTCTTGGCTTGCCCTGCTCCTCCTTGTGACTTGTGCTTGATCTACTCCATGGTTTGCTTCTCAACAGGGTTGAACAGTTCTTTGGCTGTTCAAGCTGTTCTTGTGTTCTTGTGACTTACTCTGTGAAGCTGCTGTCGATGCAATGGTTAGGGTTTGCTTCAGAAAACCCTTTATACTTGCTCTCTCTCTTTCCTCAATGGTCGACAGCCATGCTGTACTCCTCCCCTGGTCACAGCGATTTAAGATTCTCAGCCGTTTGATACAACAAATAAACGTATCAGATTGCTCGGTCGTCCACCATCGTCACGGAACGATTTTTTTCACTCCCGGACCCGTGCTTCACCGGCTGCCCAACGTTTGGGCCGCTACTCCAAAAATAGACTTGGGCGTCTTGTCATTAATCGAGCTGGTATTGGGCCGAATGATGGGAGGATCCGCTCGTGGGAGAAACTGTGTGTCTTCTCACCTTCACCTCCCTGCGGCGGCGGCAGCGGCAGCGTGCTGCTCGATTCCATCAGGACATGGGAACGGACCGCTACTCCACATCCTCTCCTGACATTGTCGACTACAACCTGCATCCCCAGTTCCCCACCGTGAACCTTGTGACGAGGCAAGGCGACGCCTCCGCGTGGATACCTCCGGTTTCATGGCACTACATCGAATCTGACGATTTATGAAGACATCGAATCTGACAGTTGATAAAGGTGAAAGCTGAATCAAATCCAGCCGCCTAGCCTCTATCTTTGGTAATTCGACACTTGCTTGGTTTTGTTATCTAATTTTTCGCTTAAAGTTAGGATTAATGGGATGGCTTTCTGAAGCTTGGTATTTGGTGTACATGCGAGTGCGGTATGGCGGCGGGGACTCATATATGGCATGACCAGGGAGAGGAGAAATCAGGGTCTGCTGCCTTCTCGCATTCGCCTGTGCGGCAGCGTTGGCAAGGCAATATGAGCAAGGAGATGGGGGTGATATTGCTGCTCTGCTCCATTGAGATCATGGTGAGAACGATTGTACTACGCTGACCTACATATACTTTTCCTTTGAGATAATGGTGAACATTTGCTTCAACTTTTATTTACTTTTCCTTGCAACAGACAGTGAGATGATCTTGCATTTCTTTTGTCTAAGTTGTGCTCAATTAATTAAGCTTTTGGGGTTACCTACAGTCATCATGGTGCGTGGATAATCGAACATGTCGTACACTGCTGTTAAGACCTTGTGTCTCGGTTATCCAGTGTGTGACTAGAACACATCCCTCTGTTATTCCCATTTTGGTGTGTGATATCAACCTATCTGATTTGGACTTTGTGAAGAATATTCAGACTGGCTCATTATTGCTAAGGTTAAAGTCAGGGACAAATTAAGTTATGATCCAGTTATATATAGATTTTACAATGGTATCATTGCGGCAGACAGATCATTTTTCAAGAAGGTACCTAACCATCACTTGTTAAACCAGAATTTTATTTTAGAATGTATTTATATTTTGGTATAATAATTTGATTGGAAATAGAGACAGAGTAAGATATTTATCTCATGTTTTCAACAACTTCAAAAATTATTGTCTGCCATCACACACATGGATAGTGATGACCTTCTATAACTTCTATGCTGGCCAACATGCTCAGTAGCTATTTATCATAATTTCTGATAGGTCCATTGAAATAATTGCCATGAATAAAAAGATGCTACCCTGGATTTTCTATTGCAACGAACAGGTATACATGGCAATGTCCTTGAATGTTTGCTCATTAAGGAAATAAACAGAAGTTACAATATAATTTAAACATATGCATATTTTACATCTTTCTATTCCAGCTAATTATCTTATGTATGGTTGTCGGAAAAGGTCATTTTGGTTCTTCTTGGTTGGACTATTATTGGTTCATCATTTCTCATTGGTTGGATGGGGTGGTAAAATAATTAAGTTTGCTTTGTCTTGAATCAGTAATTTTTTATTATGCTTGTGGGGATGTCAGCATAATAGGATATCAATGTCCTGTTTGTTCATTAAATTTCATTTTTCCAATTTAATTTTTATTACGGGGCAGTAGCTTTGCTTCAACTGATCCTTCATTTTCTTCTTCCACCAACAGACCGTTTTAAATGTTTTAGTATTCCAAAATAAGTCGATTCAGTTTCGATATGCCTGACATGTCATTCCAAGCAAAGGCTAGCACCTTTGTACATGTTGAGTAAGTATTGATAACCTTTTTTCAGTTTAGTTCTCCATCTTCAAAGGCATATCAATTTAATTACTATGCTTGTACTAACTGCGAGCTAATGCTTTTATATTTTGTAAACACAAAATCTTACCAGCATGGCAAAGGTATTCCATCTCAAAACCAATCTTAAATTGCAATTACAACTTTTAGTTGAATGGTTTGCAACCTTAAGGTGTTGCACTTGTTTTTGTAAGAGGTTTCAGATTAGTAAAACTTTGTTCGGTGTCTTTCCCACAACTTGACTATGTGCGGGTAACCTGGGTGTAAAATTCGTAATTCTGCACTATGCAAGGTAAGTGGATAACAAATGGGCTGATGTGAAGATACAGATAAATCAGAGGGAGAGAGGTGAGCTCAAATTTATTGGTTCTAAATGTCAGGGTTTAAGTATTCCTTGATCTTATACAACTGGTTCTGTTGATATATCAAACTTAAGTCAATTATATAGTTGATGTTATATGTAATTCCTGGATGATGGAAATAACTATGTCAATAATAACAAAACATTGTCTGTCACTATTTGTTAGATAATGGTTCCGGTCCTTGCATATTTCTGAGATGTTGATTTGTGCTCTGCTCTATCATGAGGAAATCTTTAGTTTCAGCGTTGCATTTCGTATTAGTGACATTTATGTTCAGCCATTAAAATAAAGTGAGTGTTTTTAGTTTTGATGTTGCACCTCATATCGAAATTCAGGTTCTGGGCAATGTAAGAACTGACACTACAAGAAAAGTTGCCATGGCCGACGAAGTTGAAGTCGCGCCATGGTTGCTGGTGCACCATGGCCGACGATTTCTGGTCTCTCCGTGGTGCATGTTAAAACTTTTTCTCATTTTTGAGGCCACCTAGCCCCAGCGGCCAAAACGTCGCGTATGGTGGCCGGAGACGTGGTGCATCTCGAATTCTCGGGTTCGCCAGGCCCAGTCCAACGCAAATCCACCGCCCGGGATGTAGGGCCAGGCTGCCGGCCTCTCTACCATTGTTTTTTTTCGATCGCGCCATCTCGTTCAACGCTCTCCGATCGAGCCATTTACGATGCAGGATCATGGGTCCCGCATGTCATCCTCTATGAACCAAAATTATTTCTTTTCTTGGATTTTTTTGACCCCTGATTTCTGGCTGCTTCCTTTTTCTTTTGATCCCGTGCCGCCTTGGAAACGTTGAGACGCTGCTTGCTAAATGGGACCCGCATGTCATCCTCTATGAGCAATCAACTTTCGTTTCTTGGAGTTTTTTTTGGCACCTCATATTGGTCACTTGCCTTTTTCTTTCGATCCCTGCCAAACGGTGATACCGCTGCTAAATGGGACCCGCATGTCATCCTCTATGTACTATAAAACTTTCTTTTTTAGGATTTTTTTGGCACCTCATATTTGGTCACTTGCCTTTTTCTTTCGATCCCGTGCCGCCTCTCAAACGGTGAGACCGCTGCTGCTAAATGGGATCCGCATGTCATCCTCTATGTACTATAAAACTTTCTTTTCTAGAATTATTTTTGGCTCCTGATATTTGGTCACTTGCCTTTTCTTTCGATCTATGCCGCCTTTCAAACGGTGATACCAGCATTAAATGGGACCCGCATGTAATCCTCTATGTAAATCAAGTTTCTTTTCTTGAATTATTTTTGGCTCCTGATATTTGGTCACTTGCCTTTTCTTTCGATCTCATGCCACGTTTGAAACGTTGAGGAACCTGCGGGCTCATGGACCATGTCATCCTCTATGTACTATAAAACTTTCTTTTCTTGGATTTTTTTGGCACCTCATATTTGGTCACTTGCCTTTTCTTTTGATCCCCTGCCGCCTCTCAAACGGTGATACCGCTGCTGCTAAATGGGACCCGCATGTCGTCCTCTATGTACAATCAAGTTTCTTTTCTTGAATTATTTTTGGATCCTGATATTTGGTCACTTGCCTTTTTCTTTCGATCTCATGCCACATTTGAAACGTTGAGGAACCTGCTGGCTCATGGGACCCGCCATCCTCTATGTGCTATAAAAGTTTATTTTCTTGGATTTTTTCACCCTCTGATTTTTGGCTATTTCCTTTTTCTTTTGATCCCCTGCCACCTTGGAAACATTGAGTAAGCTGCTGACTCATGGGACCCGCATGTCATCCTCTATGTACAATCAACTTTCTTTTTCTTTTGATCTCAAGCCGCATTTGAAACTTTGAGACCCGCTGCTAAATGGGACCCGCATTTCATCCTCTATGTACAATAAAGTTTCTTTTCTTGGATTATCTTTGGCTCGATATTTTATCACTTGCCTTTTTCTCGATCTCATTCCGCCTTTGAAACGTTGAGTAAGGTGGCTCATGGGTCCCGCATGTCATCCTCTACGAACAATAAAAGTTTTCTTTCTTGGAGATATTTTTGACCCCTAATTTACGGCTGTTGCCTTTTCTTTTGATCTCCTGCCCCCTTTGAAACGATGAGGACGCTGTTGGCAGGTCAGTCCCACATGTCATCCTCTATGAACAATAAAAGTTTCCTTTGATGGATTTATTTTGAACCCCTAATTAATTTCTGGATGTTTCCTTTTTTCTTTTGATCCCCTGCCTTGGAATCATTGAGGATGCTGCCTCATGGGTCTCGCATGTCATCCTCAGAACGGTAAATGTTTCTTTTCTTGGATTTTGTTTACCAAACGATTTTGGCTTATTTTTTCTTTCGATCTCCTGTAGCCTTTAAAACGTTGAGGACGCGCTGGCTTCACAGTCCCACATGTGGCCTCTATGAACAATAAAAGATCTTTCTTTTGCCTCATGGGTTCATGTCATCCTCTCAGAACGAAAATGTTTCTTTTCTTGGATTTTTTACCAACAGATTTTTGGTTTATTTTTCTTTCCATCCCCTGCCGCCTTTAAAACGTTGACGACGCTGCTGGCTCATGGGTCCCCGATGTCAGCCTCCTCGTACAAGAAACATGTGATATCTTGATTATTTTACAGACAATAAAAAGTGTATTTCGCTCTGAGCTATTGCAAACGGATAAATTAAATCTTTATTTTTACATAAAGAAACTTATATGTTGAATCTCCTTGTTTTTTGTTTTTGAAGCATAGGACTTTCCTGTTCTTTTAGAAAAATCCGAACTTTCTGTTTTGGAGTGGGCTGAAATTGTACGAGTCAAAAGGCCCAGCGGGATAGTTCGAAGGAATGTCCAGATGCAGCCCAATTGAAATCTTTCTTTTCTTGGATTTTTTCACCCTGATTTCGGCTACTTCATTTTCTTTTGGTCTGTGCGGCCTTGGAAATGTTGAGACAGCTGTTGCTAAATGGGACCCGCATGTCATCCTCTATGAGCAATGAACTTTCGTTTCTTGGAGTTGGCACCTCATATTTGGTCACTTGCCTTTTTCTTTCGATCCCTGCCGCCTCAGTGATACATTATTGCTAAATGGACACCGCATGTCATCCTCTATGTAATATAAAACTTTCTTTTCTAGTTTTTTCACCTCATATTTGGTCACTTGCCTTTTCTTTCGATCCGTGCCGCCTCTCAAACGGTGAGACCGCTGCCGCTAAATGGGACCCGCATGTCATCCTCTATGTACTATAAAACTTTCTTTTCTAGAATTATTTTTGGCTCCCGATATTTGGTCACTTGCCTTTTTCTTTCGATCCCGTGCAACCTCTCAAGCAGTGATACGCTGCTGTTAAATGGGACCCACATGTCATCCTCATGTACAATCAAGTTTCTTTTCTTGAATTATTTTGGCTCTTGATATTTGGTCACTTGCCTTTTCTTTCGATCTCATGCCACGTTTGAAACGTTGAGGAACCTGCAGGCTCATGGGACACGCATGTCATCCTCTATGTACTATAAAACTTTCTTTTCTTGGATTTTTTTGGACCTCATATTTGGTCACTTGCCTTTTTCTTTCGATCCCCTGCAAACAGTGATACCGCTGCTGCAAAATGGGACCCGCATGTCATCCTCTATGTACAATCAAGTTTCTTTTCTTGAATTATTTTTGGATCCTGATATTTGGTCACTTGCCTTTTTCTTTCGATCTCATGCCACGTTTGAAACGTTGAGGAACCTGCTGGCTCATGGGACCCGCATGACATCCTCTATGTGCTATAATAAGTTTATTTTCTTGGATTTTTTTTTACCTCTGATTTTTGGCTATTTCCTTTTTCTTTTGATCCTGCCGCCTTGAAACATTGAGTAAGCTCACTCATGGGGTTCGCATGTCATCCTCTATGTACAATCAACTTTATTTTTCTTTTGATCTCAAGCCGCATTTGAATCTTTGAGACCGTTCTTGCTAAATGGGACCATGTCATCCTCTATGTACAATAAAGTTTCTTTTCTTGGATTATCTTTGGCTCCTGATATTTTATCACTTGCCTTTTCTTTCGATCTCATGCTGCTTTGAAACGTTGAGTAAGCTGCTGGCTCATGGGTCCGCATGTCATCCTCGAACAATAAAAGTTTTCTTTCTTGGAGTTATTTTTGACCCTAATTTCCGGCTATTTGCCTTTTTCTTTTGATCTCCTGCCCCCTTTGAAACGATGAGGACGCTGTTGGCAGGTCGGTCCCACATGTCATCATCTATGAACAATAAAGTTTCCTTTGATGGATTTATTTTGACCCCTAATTAATTTTTGGATGTTTCCTTTTTTCTTTTGATCCCTGCCGCCTTGGAATCGTTGAGGATCTTGCTGTTGCCTCATGGGTCTCATGTCATCCTCTCAGAACGGTAAATGTTTCTTTTCTTGGATTTTGTTTACCAAACGATTTTTGACTTATTTTTCTTTCGATCTCCTGCCGCCTTTAAAACGTTGAGACCGCTGGCTCCACAGGTCCACATGTCGCATCTATGAACAATAAACGCTGAGGATCTGTTGCCTCATGGGTCCCGCATGTCATCCTCTCAGAACGAAAATGTTTCTTTTCTTGGATTTTTTACCAACAGATTTTTTGTTTATTTTTTTTTTTTTTCCCCTGCCGCCTTTAAAACGTTGACGACGTTGCTGGCTCATGGGTCCCCGATGTCAGCCTCCCCGTACAAGAAACATGTGATATCTTGATTATTTTGCAGACAATAAACAGTGTATTTCGCTTTGAGGTATTGCAAACGGATAAATTAAATCTTTATTTTTACATAAACAATGTTGAATCTCCTTGTTTTTTGTTTTTGCGAAGCATAGGACTTTTTTTTTTTAGAAAAATCCGAACTTTCCTTTTGGAGTGTCTGAAATTGTACGAGTCAAAAGGCCCAGCAGGATAGTTCGAAGGCCCAGATGTCCAGATGCAGCCCAATTGAAATCTTTCTTTTCTTGGATTTTTTTCACCCCCTGATTTCTGGCTACTTCATTTTTCTTTTGGTCTCGTGCCGCCTTGGAAACGTTGAGACCGCTGCTGCTAAATGGGACCCGCATGTCATCCTCTATGTACAATAAAATTTCTTTTCTTGGATTATTTTTGGTTCCTGATATTTGGTCACTTGCCTTTTTCTTTCGATCTCATGCCGACTTTGAAACGTTGAGGAAGCTGCTGGCTCATGGACGCAGCTGGCAGGTCGGTCCCACATGTCATCCTCTATGAACAATAAAGGTTTCCTTTGATAGATTTATTTTTGACCCTAATTAATTTTTGGCTATTTCCTTTTTTATTTTGATCCCCTGCCGCCTTGGAATAGTTGAGGATGCTGCTGCCTCATGGTTCCCGCATGTCATCCTCTCGAAAAATGTTTCATTTCTTGGATTTTGTTTACCAACTGATTTTTGGCTTTTTTTCTTTCGATCTCCTGCCACCTTTAAAACGTTGACGACGCTGCTGGCTCATGGGTCCCCAATGTCAGCCTCCCCATACTGCAAATCCTCTTTCTGCAAAGGTTGTATTTCTAGCTAGATAGCTAAGGTGGATTCGAATCTGCCGTGGTTCAGGCAGCTCAGGTAAGCCTTCTTGCACTGATTAATGGAACTAGTGTATAGCAAGGTCAAGACATGTGGCTCGGTGTAATGAATCTATTTGAATCATGTTGTGGATTCAATCTGATAGTTCTCTAACAGGTCAGCCAAAATAGAAATTAAGTTTTTTTCTAAAACGGAAATGCAAATTAAGATGAACACAAACATTAGTTATCATAATAGCTGATCATACATACATACTTGCTAAGAGCAAAAGCTTGCCAGAGTTTTACCACCCATACAATTAATTAGCAGTTCAGATAAGATAACCTTATATAAGTATAACTACAAATGCATTTGCTAAGGGCTCATGGGACAACAGAACTAGACAACCGCAAACTTTATGACCAGCATGTCACAGCGGCATCGAAAGATCTTGACCTTCAACTTTGATCCAATGCGAAGTTTGGCACCGTCAATGAACTTTTTCCACCTGGAAGTAACAAGCGGCCATCTGTGGGACTGGCGGAGTACCGTCCCTCCACGGGGAGACTTTCACTCTCCATGACGAGGGATATCTTGGCGTGTAGAGAGCAGCCCTTCCTTGGAGCACACGTTTAGGAACCCAATAGGAAAGTATGATGAGTACATCGCGAGTTTTCCCTCGATGAAACCAAGGTTTATCGAACCAGTAGGAGATGAAGGCCACGTGAAGGTTGTTGGTGAAGGAGTGTAGTGCGGCAACACTGATTCCGGCAGCGATACGTCAATTTGCATCACTATTTTGTATCATAATTTGCTGTTATTCATTGATATATTTCATATTGGGACACAATACTTATGTTATTTCATTTATTTTGCATGTTTCATCATTATTGGAGGATCAAGCACCGGAGCCGGGATTCTGCTGGAAAAAGCATCGTCGCAATATTTCGGAGATCAACTGTGGAAAATTTCACGTAAATTCCTATTTTCCAGGACATGAGGAGGGAAAATAAGAAGAAGAGGGAGCTTGTGGCCAGCACCAAGGCGGCGCCATGGCTGGCCGCGCCACCGTGGTGTGGGGGCCCACAGCCCTTTCGCCTCCTTTTTCTTCGCGTACTCCTTCGTCCCGAAAACCTAAGCCAGGGAGGACCTCACGAAGAGTTACAGCCTCAGGGCGGAGAACACCAGAGAGAAAAGAGCTCTCCGGCGGGCAGGAATCCGCCGGGAAATTCCCTCCCGGAGGGGGAAATCACGCCATCGCCATCGTCATCGGTCGGGACATCATCTCCATCATCATCATCATCATCATCTCCACCATCTACACCGCCATCACCACCGCTGCACCTCGTCACCGTTGTAACAATTTGGGTTAAATCTTGATTGTATGATAGGGGAAACTCTCCCGGCATTATTCTCTACTTGTTATAGATGCTATTGAGTGAAACCATTGAACCAAGGTTTATGTTCAGATTGTTATTCATCATCATATCACCTCTGATTGTATTCCATATGATGTCTCGTGAGTAGTTCGTTTAGTTCTTGAGGACATGGGTGAAGTCTAAATGCTAGTAGTGAATTATGGTTGAGTAATATTCAATGTTATGATATTTAAGTTGTGGTGTCATTCTTCTAGTGGTGTCGTGTGAACGTCGACTACACGACACTTCACCATTTATGGGCCTAGGGGAGTGCATCTTGTATTCGGTTGCTAATTGCGGGGTTGCCGGAGTGACAGAAACCTGAGCCCCCGTTAGTATATCGATGCAAGAGGGATCGCAGGATCTCAGAGTTTAAGGCTGTGGTTAGATTTATCTTAATTACTTTCTTGTAGTTGCGGATGCTTGCAAGGTGTCGTCGTGGTGAACGAGCAGATGCCATGGGATGGCTTATCTTGGGGCCGAATGGACGCTAGAGGATTCGGGGGAGGGTTTGTGACTAGATGGATGAACTTCCGGATGCTTTCCTCAAGAACATGGCCAGGGCCAGAGGTAGAAGAAGAAAGACACAAGGACGAACTCGCTCTAGATCACCATGTTCATTGATCTCAAGATAGGTTACAGGTTTCTTCTCTCTCTGTGGATCGCGCATGTACAAGAAGCTGCCCCCTCTCCTTATATAGAGGAGAGGGTGGCTTACAGAACAAGAAACCCTAATGGGATCTTTGACTAGACAAACTACTTTACAAAGATACTTTATAAAGCTACTTTAATCATAGATGATGCCGGGGTCTTCTTTAAACATAGAGGCTGACGTCCTCCGGCCTCTTTGACCGTCATCCTCCTCCTTGTCTTCTAGTCTTCGTTTAAAGCCACTTTGCTTAGCTCATCCTTGTCTTTTAGCTCTTGACGGAATCTTGGACCAGTCAGCCGGCATGTTCTTCCTTCCGTCATGCCGGTATCTTTCCTTCCCGGCTCCGGCATACCCCTCTTGGGGATACCGGCTTAGCTTACTTAGCCAAACTCTATTTTCTTATTCCGGTATGAATATTAAACCGGTATCTTGAAGGGTGAGACCATCCGGTATGGCATATCTTTGGCATACCGGGGGTCATCCCCCCAACATTAGTCCCCGAAGCTGGTATAGTCTGGCGGATTCTATCCAACAGACCATGCCAGGTTTTTGTATCTTGGATACCGGTTTAACTTCCTTGGCCCTTGGCTCAAATCCGGCATCTTTGCTCGGACTCACGCTTTCTCTCTTCTCTAGACATTCTCCGGCATCTTACTCTCCGGTATCTTAGTCTTTAAGTCTCTCCTCGACGTGGTCGAGAATATTTCGGGTTCCGAGCCTGTCAGAGACATGCGCACTGTGACTGTCGCGCCAGTGTCAGTTGTCACTTCGTATTGACACTTGCGCGCGCATTTAATGCACCGCTCCGGATCCCACTCACCGCTTCGGATCCCATGTGTATCTCCGTGTGGCTTTCTCTTTTCCACGTGTATCTCTGTGACACGTGGCGATCAGCGACGCGAACCGTCGCGGGCCGCGAGGCAAACCGCGCAGGCCCAGCGGTTTTCGGCCCACCTTCTCTCTCCTTTATAAGCTCAACTGCCCCTTCTTCTTCCTCTTCTTCGCATTCTCCTTCCTTCGCGCATAGAGTTCTTCGCTCCTGCGCTCCTTCACCGCACTTCGTCAGCCGCTGCTCGCCTGAGTCCCGCCGCCCGGTGAACTCACGCCGCGCCTTCGCCGGACCTTGTCGTGTGGAGAGCTTCTGCGGCGCCTTCTTCTCACGCGCTGCATTCGAGCTTCTTCTTGGCCTTCACCGCCTCGCCGTCGGCAGAGCTCGCCGGCGACCGCGGGCCTGTTCTCTCGCCGGAGAAGTTCTTCCTCATCAACTGCGATACTCCAGGTCAGTTCAAATCTTGCTCTATTTGCCATTCGCTCGCTTTCCAGATCTGGGGTCTTTGGTGTTCTTATTTCTTCCTTTTTCTCTGGTTTTTCTCTTACTCGTAGATCTTCGCGTGTGGGTCAAGTGTGGGATTCTTGTTTCTTTGCCTCCTATCCAATGTCTGACGAGGAAACTTCTTCCGCGTCTTCCTCTTCTTCCTCCGCTAACCATAGCAAACGATCTTCCGGCGAATCTACACCCTCAGATTCGATGAGGGCAGATTCCGGCAAACAGCAGGAATCCGGTAGCCAGCAAGGTTCTGGCAGCCACCAAGAGGCTGGTAGCTCTCAGGAGGCCGGTAGCTCCCAAGATGCCGGCAACTCCCAAGATGCCGGCAGTCGCCTAGAATCCGGTAGCTCTAGCCAAGCATCCGGCAGCCAAGTTGGGACGAGTAGCTCTGGCGAGGCTTCAAGCAGCTCCAGCCAATCTTCCGGCGAGGAGCCTTCCCCAGTCACACGCGGAGCTTGGATGGGTTCCAATGTTACTGAATACGAAATAGATTGGCTGTACCGGTCTCGTCGGATTCCGGAAGGAGTCACTTGCCGGATTCCCGATGATGAACTAATTCCGGACCCCGAGCCCGACGAACGTGTTGTTTTTCTTGCTCACTTTGAGCGTGGCTTTGGCCTTCCTCCTTCTTCCTTTTTCCTTGATCTTCTAGACTTCTACAAGCTCCAACCTCACCATCTTCCAGGCAACTCTATCTTTTACCTTTCTTGCTACACCACCTTCATGGAGGCCTACATCGGCATACGTCCCACTCGCGAGACGTTTGCTCGCTTCTTCGCCCTTCGGATTAATTCCGTTCAGGGCAAAGATATTCCTCCACCCAAGCCCCCCGTTCAATGCGGGTCTTGCATCATCAGCGTCAAGGGAGCCCCTTTTTCGAGTTCTCCGGCCTGGAGTCTTGCCGGTTATGGCAAGGGACGTTTTTCTATGTGAAGAACAACGGCCCCGCAGATCTCATCTGCCTGCCTCCTTTTGATCCGGCGCCGCCCGCGAAAACCAACTGGAGCTACAATCCGAAGGAGTCTCACAATGAGACCAACCGGATTATACGCTTCATGAAGCAGAAGATGAAGGACACCGGCATCTGTTCTGACGATATCATCCGCACGTTCATATCGCGCCGGGTACTTCCTCTGAAGCGCCGCGCCCATAGGATGAGCGAGATGTACGGTCCTGGCGATCCTACCAAGATCACGGGCCTGCCTCTTAGCAAGAAGGACGTTGTCCTCAAGGCCAAGCAGATTTGCCAAACTGCTATGCGCTTTAACTGGAAATGGGGCCTGCTTCCCTTCAGCACTACTAACCCTCCGACCCAAGAAGTAAGGGACTATGCGATCGGGGTTGTTTCTTGCCGGTAACCTTTTGCTTTTGCTTATTTTCTTTTTCATGTTTCAGGCCAAGGACCGCTTCCCCCTCATCGAAGCCGAGCGGCGAGGATCTTGCCGGAAGCGCGCCCTCGACTCCTTCGACCCCGATCCCCTCATATTTTGGAAGGATCTGAAAATGGGCAAGACCCCGGCATCTCGCCTAGGCCGGTCTCCGCCAAAGCCAACCGGGTCCGCCGACGACCTGGAAATGCTTGAGGTATTTTCTTTTCCGGTTTCTTTTATTCTTCCGCTATCATTTTTCCTCGAACTCCTTCTTAGCCTCATCCAATTTACAGATCCATGAGCACGTGCCGCCCCTGCGCGCCGAGGCCGGCACGGAGTTCGTGGACAAGCTCATGGCCCAGGGCCAGAAGAACAAGCGGTCGCCATCTGACGATGGCTCCAGCCAGGCCCCTCCCTCCAAGCGCTTCCGGACAGAAGAGCTGGGGGAGAAGAAAGTTGGCGTGCGCCGCTATGCGCGCAAGCAGATGCCAACCGCTGCCGGGTAAGTTCTTCATTCCCTGACTCATCTCTTTTTTGCTAAGTCCTTTTTTCGGTTGCTCTTTTCCAACCATCTCTCTTTTTCTCTTTTTCTTCAGCGCCGCGCTCAAGCTGGGCTCCATACCCTCGGGCTCTGAAGGTTCCGCAAGGACCTCAACCCCTCCTCACTCAAGCCCGGCACCACCTGGTGCCGGTAACATCTCTGCCTCCCTTTCGGGGGGCACAACAAGTTCGGGGCGTGCGGCCCCTACATCTTCTGATCACCGCACAGAGGAGGATTCTTCCTTCTTCCTCGAGAACCAAGACACCGGCACCAGCAACATCGGTGCCGGAGAAGAAAAAGCTGCCGGGCAGGCGGAGCCTCCAGCTCCTCCTGTCCTTGAGAGAAAGACAAGCCCGCGCCGGAATCCTCCGCGCCGGGAAGCTCCAACCCGGGTGGTGCGCCTACCGCTCCCCCTTCTCCACGGACCATCCTCATGCCGCCGCCAAGTGCTCCCGGCGCCCAGCCTTCCGGGGCTGCTTTTGCCGCGCCGCCGCCCAAGACCTTCAGGTCTACCAAGGGAAAGGCGACGGCTCCCGGCACCTCCTGCGGGCCAGCAGCCCCTGGTGCTGCACGTCTCCAAGGCCGCCCAGAACACTGTCGCCAAGGCCACCGGTCTCCTTGGCCGCATAACTGACTTCAAGCGCCGAGGCCAGGATCTGGGGCACCTCATGCCTTACGCCCAGAAGTGGAACGCCGCGGACATCACTCCGGCGACCCGCGGCCTGGGCAAGGACAGGCAGCCGGCACCTGATCCCATTGGGAACCGCTCTGCCGAGGAGCACTTCACGCGGCTCCGCTGCGCCGTGAAGGAGCTGGACAGTTCGTGGTACGACGCCACGAACAACGTGATGGTGCGTTTTACTATCTTTTCTCAATTGCCGCTTTCCTTTCTTCCGGAGTCTTTCAGCTTTTACTTTCATGCCGGTTTCTCTCTTGTCTATCTTCCCAGTCCCCGAGTTTTGTGGTGAAAGCGTAGCTTTTAGGGCAAAACTTAAACTTTAAAAACTTAGCGCGAAACCGGCACTGCCAGTCCCCGAGTTTTGGGTTAAGAACTCTGTTCTTAGCGCGAAACTTTACCTTAGAACGCGCGAAACCGGCACTTGCCCAGTCCCCGAGTTTTGTGGTGAAAGCGTAGCTTTTAGGGCAAAACTTAAACTTTAAAAACTTAGCGCGAAACCGGCACTGCCAGTCCCCGAGTTTTGGGTTAAGAACTCTGTTCTTAGCGCGAAACTTTACCTTAGAACGCGCGAAACCGGCACTGCCAGTCCCCAGTTTTGGGTTAAGAACTCTGTTCTTAGCGCGAAACTTTTCCTAATCTTTTTGCTTTGAACAGCTCACGGCTGATGCTCGGAAGACCCTCTTTGAGGAGCTCTTGTGGGAGCATCGGGAGCTTGTGGAGGCGCATGACAAGTGCCAAGGTATACTTTTGTTCTGCCGGCATCTTTCTTACCGGAACCTTTTTTCTTTCTGACACTTGCTTTCTTCCTGACAGTGCTCCCGGAAGCTTCCATTGACGCCCTCAAGGAGCAGCTCGCCAAGGCCCAACGTACGACTTTCTTACCGGGATCTTTTTTCCTTCTGCTAACTTGTCTTTACTTTGAATTTTACCAACACCTTGTTGTTTACACCTTCCTTTCCGGCTCACAGGGGAGAAGGAGCAGCTGATCAAGCAGCATCAGGAGGAGCTGGGCGCCCAGAAGACCAGCTACCAGGAGCTCAAGTCCCAGCTTGTCCAGCTGGGTCTTGACCATGCCAAAGCTCTCGAGGCCGCTGCAGCTGACGCAGCGGCTAAGATGAACGAGGCCCTGGAGAACGCTAGCGACGCCACCGTGGTGCTGCAAGCTGAGCTGGAGGAGCTGGCCAAGGCCCGGAAGGCTGCCGAGGAGAAAGTCGCGCGGTTGGAGGAGGAGCGCAAAGAATGCCATCAGCTGATCCTCCAAACCGACAACCTTGCCTACCGTAAGCTCTCCGATTAATGCACACAAACCATTTTTCCTCCGGTCTCATTTTCTTTTCGCTATCTTTTCATCCGGTCTCTTTTTCTTCCGGCTTCTTTTCTTTCCGGATTCTTTTCCTTAGCCGTTTTTCTTCTTTGCACAGGCCTCTTCCCGGACTCCCAGACCCATGCTGTGAAGAAGGTCAACGCGCGCCGCACAGCCCAGGGCCAGGCGAACCTTGCCGTGCCATGGACACCCCATGACCATCTGGTCGCGCTTAACGCGCGGGTGTCCCATATGCGCGCCATCGATCGCAACCTATCGGACATTCCTGAAGTAGCTTCCCAGCTCTACAGGACTCTCTGGCCTGGCGAGGTGGTGCCGGACACTTTCTCCTTGATCAGCGATCGCCTCAAGGGCGCCGGCAGGAGGATCCGCGAATGGCAGTGCTCTGCTGCCCGCGCCGGAGCAGACTCTGTCCTCCGCGTCGCCTGCTCTTGGTACCCGGAGCTCGACCTGGATGCCCTTATCGGCGTGCGCGAAGGCGCGGAAACCGACCTGGATCCGATCCTTGCCGCCAAACGGCAAGATCGCGCGTACCGGATCGCGGAGTACGCCGAAATGCGCACCTTCATCCCTCCTCCCCATGGCGTCGAAGATTTTCTTGACGAGGAGGGAGATGAAGCCGAGGAGGAGCCCCTGGACGATGCTGGTGCCGGCGACGCTCCCCCTGAAGCTCCTGCTGCCTGATTCTCGCTTCCAGACTTTACCTGTCATGCCCTTGGCCCTGTGTGGCTTAAAACAATCTTTTGTTAAATTCTGCCCCGGTATGCCGGGGCTTATGATGTAAAACTTAAGTCCGCTTATGGTTGTCGTACAACTTCTGTGCCGGTAGGCTATACCGGTAGCTAATTATCTTTAGTTTGTCTTAGCATTTTCGCATTTGGTTTTGCCTTTATCCTGCACTTGCAAAGATTTTCAAACTGTTTCTGCATCCAATTAGATGCACATCTGGCTCTTTTGCCTTGGCTCTGCCTGCCTTCTCTGGGCGCTTTGGCGTATGAGCACAAGGTTCTTTCACCAAACAAGCATTTTCTTGAACTTAGAAATAATTCGAAATTTTGCAAAAAACCGGTATGACCGGGGTTAGTTAAATTTTTCCGAATTGTTCTTTCCCGGTTTCCCTCTCCACAATTCATGTGCTTATCCCCTACCGGTTTATCTTGCTTGCCATGAAGCCAAGTTATGGACAGCAGCAGAGTCGAAGACTCCGGTAGGGTTTAGCACATTACTAAACCGGAAAGAAAAAGCGTTCAATAAGCAACCGGCAACAGAAAAAATAGACATGTTCCATGCAATTTAAACAAGACAAGTCCCCGAGATTCATTCGAGGTTCCGACATCTTATTATTCATAGCATGTAAGGTACAAAAAGGAACTTCTTACACCACAACTTCAAGAGTAGAAAGGACGCAACAAGGCTACGTTCCATGGGCGCTTGGTCTCGTCTCCGGATCTGTCCGCCTTTCCCTTCTTCCATTCCTGCGCATCGATTAGGTAATATGCATCGTTGTGGAGAGCTTTGCTCACAATGAAAGGTCCTTCCCATGGGGGTGACAGCTTGTGCCTGCCTTCAGTGCGCTGCACCAGGCGTAGCACCAGGTCTCCTTCTCGGAATACCCTCGGGTTTACCTTCCGGCTGTGATAGCGTCGGAGGTTTTGCTGGTAAATGGCTGTTCTTGCCAAAGCTAGCTCTCTTGCTTCTTCTAGCAAGTCTACATCATTTTCTCTGGCCTCTTTTACCTCTTCTTCGGTATAGAGCTGCACCCTTGGTGAGTCATGGAGGATGTCGGTTGGTATGACCGCTTCTGCTCCATAAACCATGAAAAATGGGGTGTATCCGGTGGACCGGTTCGGAGTTGTTCTTAGACTCCACAGCACTGACGGTAGCTCATCGATCCAACATCCCGGCGACTTTTCCATTGCATCAATGAGCCTTGGTTTGATACCGGAAAGTACCAAGGCATTTGTTCTTTCAACTTGGCCGTTGCCTTGTGGATGCGCTACTGAGCACAAATCCAGCCGGATGTTTTTACTTTCACAGAACCGTTTGAACTCTCCTTGGGCAAAGTTTGTGCCATTGTCAGTTATGATACTGTGGGTATCCATACCGCAGGATTACATCTTTCAAGAATTTCACTGCGTGTGGCCATCACATTTTGCGATAGGCTTCACTTCCAGCCACTTGGTGAACTTATCCACCATTACCAAGATGTGGGTCATGTTTCCCCTTGCGGTTTTGAAAGGTCCAACCATGTCTAGGCACCAAACGGCGAAAGGCCAAGTTAGCGGTATGGTTTTTAAGCCGGATGCTGGGGTATGGTTTTGCTTAGCATACCTCTGGCAGCCATTGCATTTCCTTACCAAATCCTCAGCATTGTCCAAGGCTGTGGGCCAATAGAACCCATGCCGGAACACTTTTGCTACCAACGCTCTTGAAGAAGCGTGATGCCCGCATTCTCCTCGATGAATCTCCTCAAGCATTTCTTTTCCTTCTTCCGGCTCCACACACCTTTGGAGGACACCGGTGACACTTCTTTTGTACACCTCGCCATTGATGATGGTGTAAGCTTTGGACCTTCTCTGTATCCTTCTTGATTCATTTTCGTCAACCGGCAAGGTGCCGTTGATCAGGAATTCCTTAATAGGTTCGACCCAAGACGGTGCCTCTCTAACCACAAACACCGGCATGTCTATGTCCATGCTGTCCACAAGCATTGCCTCTTCCGGCACGGGCGTTGCAGTCCCCGAGTTTACCGGTGCAGTCCCCGAGTTTGCCGGAGCAGTCCCCGGGTTCCCTTCGTCAACCTCCATTGGCACCACATGTGACTCCGGTACAAAAATTGATTCCGACTCCGGACTTGGCTTGATTGATGGAACTCGCAAGTGCGCCAGAGCTATCCCGGGAGGAATTTCTTGCCTGGATGAGCCTAACTTGGATAAAGTATCCGCGGCCTCATTTTCTGCACGTGGCACATGGTGGAACTCACATCCT
This sequence comes from Lolium multiflorum, assembly GCA_030979885.1. Classification (NCBI taxonomy): domain Eukaryota; kingdom Viridiplantae; phylum Streptophyta; class Magnoliopsida; order Poales; family Poaceae; genus Lolium; species Lolium multiflorum. The sequence goes on from JAUUTY010000460.1 coordinate 71,950, forward strand.
TCGAAGAAGCCGGCAATCTTTTGCACATGGAACCGGTATGAGGCCATGTTGGCATCTTTTGCGTCCCAATCTCCGGAACACTGTTGCACCACGAGGTCTGAATCACCATAACAAATGATCCTGAGTGCCCCTATTTCTTTTGCAACCTTGAGTCCATGTATCAGAGCCTCGTATTCAGCGACATTGTTTGATGCCCTGAAGTGCACTTGTAAAACATACCGGAGGTGATCTCCCTTTGGTGAAGTGAGTACCACACCGGCACCTAGGCCCTCCTTGAGCTTGGATCCGTCAAAATGCATCTTCCAGTACTCTATTTTGTGTTCTGGCGGCTTGTACTGTATCTCCGCCCAATCGACCAAGAAATCAGCTAAAGCTTGCGATTTTATGGCATCTCTTCTTTCATATACCGGCACATACGGTGATAGCTGAATTGCCCATTTTGCAATCCGGCCGCTGGCATCCTTGTTGCCCATGATATCGGAGATGGGTGCCTCGCTCACCACTTTCATGGGGTGTTCCTCAAAGTAATGCTTGAGTTTCGTGGCGGCCATGAACACACCATAAGTCATTTTTTGAAAGTGCGGATAGTTTTGCTTTGATGAGGAGAGCACCTCGCTCAGGTAGTATACCGGCCTCTGGACGGTTTTTCCTTCCTCTTCTCTTTCCACCACAACCACAACACTAACCACCCGGTTCGTTGCCGCTATATAAAGCAACATAGGCTCTCTTTCCAAGGGTGAGGCCAAAATTGGGGCCGTCACAAGCATGTTTTTCAATTCTTTAAACGCCGCGTCTGCCTGTGTGGTCCAGACGAAAGTATCCGATTTTCTCATCAAAGCATAAAGCGGCAAGGCCTTTTCTCCTAGCCTGCTTATGAACCGGCTTAGCGATGCCAAGCTTCCGGTAAATTTTTGCACATCTTTCAGTTCTCGCGGAATGGTCATTCTTTCTATCGCTCGGATTTTTACCGGATTGACCTCAATGCCCCGGCTTGACACAAGGAAACCAAGCAGCTTGCCGGCAGGGACACCAAAGGTGCATTTTGCCGGATTGAGTTTCATCCGGAACCGCCTTAGGTTATCGAATGTTTGCCGGATGTCATCGATTAGGGTATCTTTTACCTTAGTTTTTATCACGATATCATCCACATAGACTTGCACATTCTTTCCGATTTGATCGAACAAGCATTTTTGCATACAGCGCTGGTACGTTGCACCAGCGTTGCGCAAACCAAAAGGCATAGTAACATAGCAATAAGCCCCGTGCGGGGTAATGAACGCAGTTTTTATTTGATCTTCTTTTTTCAGAGGGATCTGATGGAAGCCGGAATAGGCATCCAGAAATGACAACAACTCACACCCAGCAGTAGAGTCAATCACTTGATCGATTCGGGGCAAAGGGAAAGGATCTCTTGGGCAAGCTTTGTTGAGGTTGGTGTAGTCGATGCACATGCGCCACACCTTGGCAAGTTGTGCCTCCAGGTTCTCATCTTTTTTCTTCTCAACCAACACCGGATTGGCCAGCCACTCTGTGTGCGTGACCTCCACGATGAAACCGGCTACCAGCAGCTTTGTTACTTCTTCTCCAATGATTTTCCTCCTATCTTCAGCGAACCGGCGCAAAGGTTGCCGCACCGGCTTAGCATCCTTTCGGACATTTAGAGAGTGCTCAGCCAGCTCCCTCGGAACCCCTACCAAATCATCAGTAGACCAGGCAAAGATGTTCCGATTCTCACGGAGGAAGCTGACGAGCGCGCTTTCCTATGCTTGGCTGAGGCCGGCACCGATACGGACGGTGCGCTCTGGGTAAGCCGGATCCAGCACAATGTTCTTTGTCTCATTTGTCGGCTTGAATGCCGGTGAGTCCAAGCTTCCACTCATTGCCGCTAAGCTCAACTTTGAGGACTGAGCCAGCGCAACAGCAGTTTGCATTCTCTTTTTCTCCTCCGCGATCACCAGCGATTCCGCTAGGTTCGATCCGGCAGATGCTGTTTCCATTGAGACTTTGTAGTTTCCCACCACAGTTAGTGGTCCACGAGGTGCCGGCATCTTCATCTTGAGATAAGCCGTATGGGTTGACGCCATGAACGCTGCCAAGGCCGGTCTCCCCAACAAGGCATGGTATGGACTATCTAGGTCCACCACCTCAAACTCAAGGTTTTCCACACGACAATTATCGCGTCCTCCAAACGACACATCCACCCGAATTTTTCCTATCGGGGCACAAGACAAACCGGGAACAATCCCATGGAAAGTTGTGTGAGTTGGCTGCAACATGTTTTCTGTTATGCCAAGCGTACGCATGGTGTGCTTGTACATGATGTTTATGCTGCTACCATTGTCTATCAGCACCTTGCTGAATTTTACTCGAGTTTCCGGCCCCTTCATGATTGGGTCCACCACGAGAGCGTATCCACCCGGATTCGGCATGACTTTGGGGTGATCCTTGAACGACCAGGTGATTTCCTGATCTGACCACAGCATGTATTTTGGAACTGCCGGCATCACGGCGTTTACTTCCATGGAACGGCGATGCACGCTTTGCCTGTCCATTGGCTCTGTGACAAAGACAACCATGCACAAGTGTGGGTCTTCATAAACATTCCGGCCTAAAGGTGCCGGTGGAGGTGGCTGGTCATTATTTTGCTCCACCCGGTTAACCTGCTGGTACTGCTGCCTGTTTGGCTGTACCGGTAAGGCGTTTGCTCCGGTAAGCGGTGGTGGAGGTGGTAACTGTTGCTGTTGCTGCATGGGGCCCCCTGGCGCCTGCGCATCTTTTACCGCTCCTTTCTGCATCAAGAACTTGGTCCAAGAACAATCCTTCGTCAAATGATTTGACGGGTGATCCGGATTCGGTGTGTGCCACCGGCAAGGCTGGTCCATGGCGGCTTCCATGGTGTACTTCACGGGTTCCTGCCAGTTCTTTTTCTGGCCCCAGGGTTTCTTTTCTACCCACTGCTTCTTAGGACCCGCCCACGGCTGCGATCCGGTTTTTTGTCTCTGACTGCGCGCTGGCGTCACAGCAACTTGCACGTATCTTCGATCTCCCCCTTTCTTGTTTGCGTTATCCCCGGTACTGCTGCTGGTGCGGATTCGACTGCTCCGGCTCAGCTTGTACTGCCGGCTGCATTGGGTCTCCCAATGCATAGCTGTCTGCCACACGTATCATCTCTGCTAGAGTTGTGGGCATGCTTCTCTGCAGCCTTTGCCACAAAGGTGATCCTCTCCGGCATCCTTGACTGAACCAAGCAATGGCTTGTGCCTCAATCACTCCTTCACATGTGTTTCTCATTGAGTTCCACCGGGTGAGATAATCCCGGTCTGGTTCTCCTGCACGCTGTTGGCACAGCGCAAGCTGTTGGGGCCGGTTTGGCCTCTTGTAGGTGCTGCTGAAATTGTTCACAAATGCTTCCTCAAAGTCCAACCATCCGTTAATACTTCCTGCCGGCAAGTTGTTTAGCCAGATCCTTGCAGGACCCACAAGGTAAGACGGTATGATTCTTACTGCCCAACGCCGGTTTACTCCACCACCAGCCACGTAAACTGCTGTGACATAATCTGTTAGCCAGTCTTCCGGCTTGGTCGTACCATCGTACGTTCTTGTGTCTCGGGGCAACTGGAAATTGCGCACCGGTGGTTCTTCTCTCATGATCCGAGGGCCAAAACACCTTGGACCAGGAGGTCCTTCACATTCAACTATCGCAGATAACCGTACTCTGTCTAGCCTGTGCCTCGCATCCCGGTCTGGCAGACATCTTTCCCCTAGGCGTTCTCCCAAAGGGTTCCGGCGGACTCTTGTTCGTTCCGCCTCGGAATCTGATTCATCGTATTCTTCCAGTTCCGCGGCCCTTGCTTGCCGGTACCCTGGTGGTGGCATCTCTTCATCCACGCACGCCACTCTTGCGGCTTGATAATTTTGCCCGGTTTCATATCTACCGGCATGATTGTTGCCGGCATAGCCTCCCTTGGCATAGCCCCGATCTGCCCCTTGGCTTTTTCTACCGGCATCATATTGCCCGGCTTTCTGTTTTCCGGCAAGAACTGGGTCATACACAGTCATCTGCCGTGCATTCTTTTCCTTTCTTTTGTCCGGATGAGGCGATGATGCCTGCCCCTGGGACTTGCTTCCGGCATTCTTTGTTGAACGCGCGGATTTTGAGGCCACTGCCTCGTTCAGCTTAGCCAGCTGCTCTGCATTTTGCTGCTCAATGGTTTTCAACAGCTCTTTCACACGCTCTTGCTGCTTTGCCAACTCATCACCAGAAAGAGATTCACACAACTCTACTGCAGCTTTAGCGGCCTTTATAGTTTTATCCGGACTACTGTACTTAGGCTTTTCTACGATGCTTACAGATACAGATGCACTTTTGCCGGCAAGAACTTCTTTACGCAAATCCTGATCTAAATTGCGAGCTTTAAGCCGGTTTTCCGGCATCCTAGCAGCATGAGCACTAACTGAAGCAAAGCCATGAGCAGCATTGTACTCACGTAGGGTCAGGTTCAGCTCGCGCTGCGCCCGGATGATGTCGGCGCCGCCGGTAAGCAGGGCCTTGCGCGTGGCCTCCAACTCCTCCTGAGCCTTTGCCGGGTCGATGTTCTGCGCGATGGGCGTGGCCAGCGTGTTCATCGCCGCTTGAAGAGGTGTTGCCGGTGGTGCTGACGATGCTCCCGCGACGCCGGCGTCACGCTCCAGCGGTGGCTTTGCCGGGCGAGTCGATGCCGCACGTTCAGCTCCTTCTTCCACAGCTCCCTTGCCGGTGTTGACCGCACCAGCCATCATGACCTCCACGCTGCCGGCGGCGCGGCCAGCACACAGCCATCTTGGCGGATCCGGCGCCACCAACACCGGCGAGAGGTGCTGGCGCACAGGGACGGTGCCGAGGTAGACGCGGATGCTGCCGAACTCGATGGTGCGGCCGTTCTGCGGGAACATGCCGCCGTTGGCGAAGCAGCCAGCGTTATCGTTGATGAAGTCGATGTTGTAGAGGCTTTGCACGAGCGCGGACACCGTGCGCTCGCCGTTGACGTCGAGGATGCCCGCCCGAATATGAACTCCAGCAAGCGCCACTTCATGCCCCACGGTGGGCGCCAACTGTCGTCGTGGTGAACGAGCAGATGCCATGGGATGGCTTATCTTGGGGCCGAATGGACGCTAGAGGATTCGGGGGAGGGTTTGTGACTAGATGGATGAACTTCCGGATGCTTTCCTCAAGAACATGGCCAGGGCCAGAGGTAGAAGAAGAAAGACACAAGGACGAACTCGCTCTAGATCACCATGTTCATTGATCTCAAGATAGGTTACAGGTTTCTTCTCTCTCTGTGGATCGCGCATGTACAAGAAGCTGCCCCCTCTCCTTATATAGAGGAGAGGGTGGCTTACAGAACAAGAAACCCTAATGGGATCTTTGACTAGACAAACTACTTTACAAAGATACTTTATAAAGCTACTTTAATCATAGATGACGCCGTGGTCTTCTTTAAACATAGAGGCTGACGTCCTCCGGCCTCTTTGACCGTCATCCTCCTCCTTGTCTTCTAGTCTTCGTTTAAAGCCACTTTGCTTAGCTCATCCTTGTCTTTTAGCTCTTGACGGAATCTTGGACCAGTCAGCCGGCATGTTCTTCCTTCCGTCATGCCGGTATCTTTCCTTCCCGGCTCCGGCATACCCCTCTTGGGGATACCGGCTTAGCTTACTTAGCCAAACTCTATTTTCTTATTCCGGTATGAATATTAAACCGGTATCTTGAAGGGTGAGACCATCCGGTATGGCATATCTTTGGCATACCGGGGGTCATCCCCCCAACACAAGGGGTATAATCACAAGTATGTATTAGTCCTAGGAAGGGCGGTGCATTAGCATAGGTTCACCCACACAACACTTATCAAAACAATGAAGATTATTAAGCCACATGAAGCGAAAGTACTAGACTAAAATCCCCGTGTGTCCTCAAGAACGTTTGGTCATTATAAGTAAACAAACCGGCTTGTCCTTTGTGCTAAAAAGGATTGGGCCACTCGCTGCAATTATTTCTCTCGCATTTTACTTACTCGTACTTTATTCATCTGTTACATCAAAACCCCTTGAATACTTGTTTGTGAGCATTTACAGTGAATCCTTCATCGAAACTGCTGCCAACACCTTCTGCTCCTCGTTGGGATCGACATTCTTACTTATCGAAGATACTACGATACACCCCCTATACTTGTGGGTCATCAAGACTATTTTCTGGCGCCGTTGCCGGGGAGTGAAGCGCTATTGGTAAGCGGAATTGGTAAGGAAAACCTTTACTGTTTGTGCTGATTTTATTTCTGCCTGCTGCTATAAATCATTATGGAGAGATCTTCTCTTCAATTTCTATTTGGGAAATCTACTACTACTGCAACGGTAGTGGATGAAGCGCCAGGTGAGGAAGTAGTACCATATAAAATACCTATGAAAATTATTGAACGTGTTATGGATAACCGCTATGAAGGGGATGGAACTGTCCATCCTGGTGATCATTTATTGTTTTTGCATGAATTATGCGGGTTATTCAAATGTGCAGGTATTTCTATGAATGAAGTTAGGAAGAAACTATTCACTATATCGCTGTCTGGTAAAGCGGCGCACTGGTATAAATTGCTGAAGAATGGTGATTCTATTGATTGGGAGGACATTGTGCCTTTATTTTATTCCAAATTTTATCCTCCAAGTGAAATTCACAAAGATCGGAACCGCATATATAATTTCTGGCCTCATGATGGAGAGAGTATTGCCCAAGCTTGGGGGAGATTGAAGTCTTTAATGCTCAAATGCCCCATTCATGAGCTTCCTGGTAATGTTATTATTGATAATTTCTATGCAAGACTTTCTTTTCAAGACAAGACCTTGCTGGATACTTCTTGTTCTGGATCATTTACACGCAACAAAGAAGAGTTTAAAAGGGACCTTCTTGATCGGATCCAAGAAAATACTGAAGGATGGGAGAACGACAAAGATAGAGAATCAGGTATAATTTATGATTATAAATGCATTGAAGCTTTTATGGATACTGATAAATTTCGTAATATGAGTGCTACATATGGTCTTGATTCTCAAGTTGTTGCAAATCTTTATAAAGCTTTTGCCTCTCATTATGAATTGCCTAAGAAGAATTTTGATAAGTATCATGAACCGTATAAAGATAAAATTGATTCATCTGTAAACAAATGTGTAGTGATTGAAACTGTTGATAATGTTATTCCTGAAGCTTATATTGAAAAAACTCCTTTCCCTGCTAAAATGAAGGAGTACTCTGTCATATCTAGTGCGGTTAATAAAAGTGAAAAGAAACCTAAAGAACCTGAAGAACAAATTAAAATTGAACCTGCTGTTGCAATAGTTAAAGATCTTGTGACTGAAAATGTGGAGGATGGTCATATTATTTTCTGTGAAGATGCTTCTAATATTGTTTCACATCCTAATAAACCCAAACAAGTTAGTGTTCCTATGCTATCTGTTAGAATTGGTGATCATTGCTATTATGGTTTATGTGATATTGGTGCAAGTGTTAGTGCTATTCCTTATGAGCTTTACACGGAGATTATGCACGAAATTGGTTCTTGTGAACTTGAAGATATTGATGTGGTTATTCATTTGGCTAATAGAGAAACTATTTCTCCAATTGGTATTGTTCGAGATGTGGAAGTTCTATGTGGTAAGATTAAATATCCTGCTGACTTTTTGGTACTTGGTTCTGCTGCTAGTGATCATTGTCCTATCATTTTTGGTAGACCTTTTCTAAATACTTGTGGAGCTATTATAGATTGTAAGAAAGAGAAAATTTTGACTAGATTTGCTGGTGAACCTTATGAATTTAACTTTTCTAAATTTACCAAAACTCCTTATAAAGCTGACTTGCCTAGTAATGATTTTAAAATGGAGCAGTGTGCATCTATTGTTCTTGTTCCTAATAATCCTTTGCAGCAACATTTGGAGAATAGTGAAAGTGAAGCTTTTAGGAAAGAAAGAGATGAGCTTGAGGAAATTTTTCTTCGCCAACCTATTCTCAAGCATGATTTACCGGTGGAAGATTTGGGTACAACACCGCCACCAAAGGAAGATCCTGTTTTTGATTTAAAGCCTTTACCTGATAATCTTAAATATGCTCATATTGATGATAAGAAAATATATCCTGTTATTATTAGTTCTAAGCTTTCAGAGATTGAGGAAGAAAGGTTATTGGAAATATTGAAGAAACACCGAGGAGCTATTGGCTATACTCTTGATGATTTGAAAGGGATTTCTCCTTCTATTTGCCAACATGCTATTAATATGGAAGAAGATGCAAAGCCTGTTGTTGAACATCAACGTCGTCTAATTCCGAAAATGAAGGAGGTGGTAAGGAATGAGGTATTAAAACTTCTTGAAGCAGGTATTATATATCCTATTGCTGATAGTAGATGGGTTAGTCCTGTGCATTGTGTTCCTAAGAAAGGAGGAATGACTGTTGTGCCTAATGATAATGATGAGCTCATCCCTCAAAGAGTAGTTGTAGGGTATAGAATGTGCATTGATTTTCGAAAAGTTAATAAAGTTACTAAGAAAGATCATTACCCTTTACCCTTTATTGATCAAATGCTAGAAAGGTTGTCTAAAAATACTCACTTTTGCTTTCTTGATGGTTATTCTGGGTTTTCACAAATTGCTGTTAAAGCTAAAGATCAAGAGAAAACCACTTTCACTTGTCCTTATGGAACTTATGCTTATAGGCGTATGCCTTTTGGTTTATGTAATGCTCCTGCTACTTTTCAAAGATGCATGTCTGCTATTTTTCATGGCTTTTGCGAGAGTATTGTAGAGGTGTTCATGGATGATTTTTCTGTCTATGGGAATTCTTTTGATAATTGCTTGCGAAACCTCGATAAAGTATTGCAGAGATGTGAAGAAACTAACCTTGTTCTTAATTGGGAGAAATGCCACTTTATGGTTAATGAAGGAATTGTATTGGGACATAAAATTTCCGAGAGAGGTATTGAAGTTGATAGAGCTAAAGTTGAAGCAATTGAGAAGATGCCATATCCGAGGGATGTTAAAGGTATTTGTAGTGTTCTTGGTCATGCTGGGTTTTATAGGAGATTTATTAAAGATTTCTCTAAAATTTCAAAGCCTCTTACTAATCTTCTTCAAAAAGATGTACCTTTTGTTTTTGATGATGATTGTAAGGAAGCTTTTGAAACTCTAAAGAAAGCCTTAACAACTGCTCCTGTAGTTGAACCTCCTGATTGGAATTTGCCTTTTGAAATTATGTGTGATGCTAGTGATTTTGCTGTAGGCGCTGTTCTTGGACAGCGGGTAGATAAAAAATTAAATGTTATTCATTATGCTAGTAAGACTCTTGATGCTGCTCAAAGAAATTATGCTACAACTGAAAAGGAATTGTTAGCTGTAGTCTTTGCTTGTGACAAGTTTAGACCCTATATTGTTGATTCAAAAGTTACAATTCATACTGATCATGCTGCAATTAGATACCTTATGACAAAGAAAGATGCTAAGCCAAGGCTTATTAGATGGGTACTTCTGTTGCAAGAATTTGATTTGCATATTATAGATAGGAAAGGTGCCGATAATCCTGTTGCTGATAATTTGTCTAGATTGGAAAATATTGCTTATGATCCTGTTCTTGTTAATGATAGTTTTCCAAATGAACAATTGGCTGTAATAAAGGTGAGCTCGCGAGAGAGCCCTTGGTATGCAGATTATGCTAACTTTATTGTTTCGAAGTATTTGCCTCCAACCTTTTCAGCTCAGCAAAGGAGGAAATTCTTTTATGACTTGAGGCATTATTTTTGGGATGACCCACACTTATATAAAGAAGGAGTGGATGGTATTATGCGAAGATGTGTTCCTGAATATGAACAACAGGAGATATTGAGTAAATGTCATGGTAGTGTTTATGGAGGACATCACGCTGGAGATAGAACCGCGCAAAAGGTTCTACAATCAGGTTTTTATTGGCCAACACTCTTCAAAGATGCAAGGAAATTTATTTTATCTTGTGATGAATGTCAAAGAGTTGGTAATATCTCTAGACGCAATGAAATGCCTATGAATTATACTCTTGTTATTGAACCATTCGATTGTTGGGGATTCGACTTCATGGGTCCTTTCCCTTCTTCAGATGGTAACACTCATATACTTGTCGCTGTTGATTATGTTACTAAATGGGTAGAAGCTATACCTACAAAAAGTGCTGATGGTGAGACCTCTATAAAAATGCTTGTAGATATTATATTTCCTAGATTTGGAGTACCTAGATATATTATGACTGATGGAGGTTCTCATTTTATTCATGGAGGTTTTAGAAAAACTCTTGCTAAGTATGGTATTAATCATAGAATTGCTTCTGCTTATCACCCTCAAACTAGTGGTCAAGTAGAATTATCAAATAGAGAGATTAAAGCTATCTTAGGAAAGACTGTTAATAAATCTAGAAAGAATTGGGCTAGCAAATTGAAAGAAGCACTATGGGCTTATAGAACTGCTTATAAAAATCCTATGGGAATGTCACCTTATAAAATGGTTTATGGAAAAGCTTGTCATTTACCTTTAGAACTAGAGCACAAAGCTTATTGGGCTGTTAGAGAACTAAATAAAGATCCTAAATTAGCCGGTAATAAGAGGTTGTTGCAATTAAGTTCTCTAGATGAATGGAGAAGTGAAGCTTATGAAAATGCTAAACTCTTTAAAGAAAAAGTTAAGAAGTGGCATGATAGAAGGATCATTAAAAGAGAATTTAATGTTGGAGATAAAGTTCTATTGTATCGGTCTCGTCTCAGATTCTTTGCAGGGAAATTACTCTCGAAGTGGGAAGGACCATATGTTGTTGAGGAGGTGTATCGTTCAGGAGCAATTAAAATTAGCTCTCTCCAAGGCAATGCCACACAAGTGGTGAATGGACAAAGACTCAAGCATTATATCTCGGGTGATTCTTATAATGTTGATGTTGATATTATTCAAGTGGAAACACCGGAGGCTTTCATCAAAGGACAAATTGACAGTCCGCCAGAACTCGACTTTGAATAGGTAACAGTACAGGTAATAAAAAGTCCGCGTTTACCTTTCCGAACATTATTTCTGCTGTTTTTGGAAAATATGAAAAATTACGGAATCGAAACGGAGTGGAAAAGACGCGCGAGGGCCCGTCACCACAGGCCGGCGCGGGCCCCACCCTGGCCGCGCCGACCTATGGTGACAGCCCCTCGGCGTCCCGTTTCCACTCGTTTTCGGCCTGGAACCTTCCTTTTGTCGTAAAAATATTTGCTATATAATCCCCCGGACCCCTGGAGGTCCGTAATATCGTTTTCTCGTCGTGTTTTGTTTCGAGCTGTTTTCTGCCAGATTTGTTTTGATCTAGAAGCATCATGGTCTCCAACAACAAGGACAAGGGACCTTTGAAGGAAAATATTCAAGACCCGGAGCTGAAGAAAGAAGACGCAAGAGAGGATGAGGAAGAAGTGGAGGAAGCTCCGCAGGAACACCAGCGAGCCACCGTTGCAAGTATTGGCGTGATATCAAATCCATCCAACATCAAGAGGAGTGCACGAATCGCTACCGGAGGAGCGGTTCCACGTCATTACTTGGCTCCAAGGACATCTTCTCCGAGCAATTACAACCCTTACCGCAATCTAATCTACGATCGTCAAACTGAAAGGACCCCCAAGGTAGTGTTGCCAAGTAATTGGGATATAGATCGTTCTGACATTGCAGGAGAGATGAAATCTGAAGCTGAAGGATGGGGAAACAACTCTAGGAGTTGGAATTCACCACCTGACATGATTATGAGCCGCGTTGAGCACAACTCGGAGATGATTCGCAACCTCACCTATGAGATTGAAGATTTAAAGGAGCTGGTTAAGAAGCTTGTCGAGAGGAATCCATCGCCATCATCACCGAAGGAGTAATTCATCATCGGTATTGGCATCCCCTTGGTTTGTTCCAAGCTTGGGGGAGTGCCGCGGTATCACATCATCATTACCTTTATCTTTTACTATCAAGTAGTGTCATATCATGAGTAGGGAAGTTATCATATGGAATAGTATGCAATGTGGAAGTATCTCTCTTAGTTAGTTATCTATGTATCCGTTGGTGTGAGTTATCGTTATGGAATATTAATGAGAAGTCTTATCATTTACTTTTTGCACACCTTATTTTAGTTTGCAATCTCCATTATATGATTACTCTTGACATAAGTATTGATATCACTTTGGGAGCATCAAGTAAATCTATTTGGTTTTGGCAAACTTAGCATTGGTCAATAGCAACAACACCCTGATGTTTAATAGAAGAGAGAAATACACTTAGATACATTACTCTATTATCTCTATGCTAATGAGTTTAGTATTCTGAAGTTAAAATTGCTTGTGCTTATGGGAAAGATGCATGATTGTTTCTATCATATGTATATTTGTTTGTTTCCCTCAACCTTTATGCTTGCTATCAAACCTTGCTAGCCAAAGACCTGTATCGAGAGGGAATGCTTCTCATACATCCATAACCTTAGACCAAACCTATGTCATTTGTGTCCACCATACCTACCTACTACATGGTATTTTCTGCCATTCCAAGTAAATACTTCATGTGCTACCTTTAAATTATTCAAACTACTACTCCTTATTTGTGTCAATGTTCTATAGCTCATGAGGAAGTATGTGGTGTTTTATCTTTCAATCTTGTTGGGCGGACTTTTACCAATGGACTAGCGGCACATCCGCTTATCCACTAATTTTGCAAAAAGAGCTGGCAACGGGGTTCCCAACCCCAATTAATTAACTTGCATTAATAATTCTCTTCACATGTTTTGCTCTGATTCATCAGTAAGCAACTTAATTTTGCAATAGACACTCCTCCATGGTATGTGAATGTTGGAAGGCACCCGAGGATTCGGTTAGCCATGGATTGAGAAAGCCAAGGTTGGGGGAGTGTCATCCTTAATAAAACTAAAATACATGTGTAAACAAAAGAGAAGGGGGATGATCTACCTTGCTGGTAGAGATGCCGTCCCTCATGGGAGCCGCTCTTGGAAGGTTCGTTTGGCAAGGGGGTTAGAGTGCCCGCTACCATTCGTTGACAACAACAAACACCGCTCAAAATCTTACTTTTATGCTCTTTATATGATTTCAAAACTTGAAAAGCTCTAGCACATGATTTAATCCCTGCTTCCCTCTGCGAAGGGCCTATCTTTTACTTTTATGTTGAGTCAGTAAACCTATTTCCCTCTATCTCAAGCAAGCAATTGAGTTGTTGTGAACCAATCATTTATGCTATGATTCAGTTAATCATGTCTTTTATACTTTCTTGTTTAGTACCAATTTTATCTGAATGAATATGACTTTGAAGTTATCAATGATTATGAGGAGATTGTTATGCTTGAATATGAAGGCTCAGCTATAAAATCTAATATGAAAGCTTTGCTTAGAAGTACAATCCGTTAGTAGTTCTCTGACCAAGAACAAAGTTTGCCATCACCAATTATGATTTCTTATGCACCTTTACTTGTGATTTCTCTTTACTTATTTCGAGATGAGTTATATGAGGAAGTTGTTTACTAGAATGTCTTGTGTGAATGAATATGATGCTTCTTGTCCGTATTTTATTTATCGACTCTTCACTCCATAAACATGTGGTCTTGTTTATCGAGCTCAGTTTCGCTTGGGGACAAGCGAGGTCTAAGCTTGGGGGAGTTGATACGTCCAATTTGCATCACTATTTTGTATCATAATTTGCTGTTATTCATTGATATATTTCATATTGGGACACAATACTTATGTTATTTCATCTATTTTGCATGTTTCATCATTATTGGAGGATCAAGCACCGGAGCCAGGATTCTGCTGGAAAAAGCACCGTCAGAACGCAATATTTCGGAAGATCAACTGTGGAAGGAAATTTCACGTAAATTCCTATTTTTCCAGATGACGGAGGGAGCCAGAAGGGGAAGAAGAGGGGAGCCAAGGTGGCACAGCCGGCGCGCGCCCATGGCCCGCCGCGCCACCCTGTGGTGTGGGGCCCCACAGCCCCTTTCGCCTCCTTTTCTTCGCGTACTCTTCGTCCCGAAAACCTAAGCCAGAGGGAGGACCTCACGAAGAGTTACAGCCGCCTCTGCAGGGCGGAGAACACCAGAGAGAAAAGAGCTCTCCGGCGGGCAGGAATCCGCCGGGGAAATTCCCTCCCGGAGGGGGAAATCGACGCCATCGCCATCGTCATCGAGCGGGACATCATCTCCATCATCATCATCATCATCTCCACCATCTACACCGCCATCACCACCGCTGCACCTCGTCACCGCTGTAACAATTTGGGTTAAATCTTGATTGTATGATAGGGGAAACTCTCCCGGCATTATTCTCTACTTGTTATAGATGCTATTGAGTGAAACCATTGAACCAAGGTTTATGTTCAGATTGTTATTCATCATCATATCACCTCTGATTGTATTCCATATGATGTCTCGTGAGTAGTTCGTTTAGTTCTTGAGGACATGGGTGAAGTCTAAATGCTAGTAGTGAATTATGGTTGAGTAATATTCAATGTTATGATATTTAAGTTGTGGTGTCATTCTTCTAGTGGTGTCGTGTGAACGTCGACTACACGACACTTCACCATTTATGGGCCTAGGGGAGTGCATCTTGTATTCGGTTGCTAATTGCGGGGTTGCCGGAGTGACAGAAACCTGAGCCCCCGTTAGTATATCGATGCAAGAGGGATCGCAGGATCTCAGAGTTTAAGGCTGTGGTTAGATTTATCTTAATTACTTTCTTGTAGTTGCGGATGCTTGCAAGGGGTATAATCACAAGTATGTATTAGTCCTAGGAAGGGCGGTGCATTAGCATAGGTTCACCCACACAACACTTATCAAAACAATGAAGATTATTAAGCCACATGAAGCGAAAGTACTAGACTAAAATCCCCGTGTGTCCTCAAGAACGTTTGGTCATTATAAGTAAACAAACCGGCTTGTCCTTTGTGCTAAAAAGGATTGGGCCACTTGCTGCAATTATTTCTCTCGCATTTTACTTACTCGTACTTTATTCATCTGTTACATCAAAACCCCTTGAATACTTGTTTGTGAGCATTTACAGTGAATCCTTCATCGAAACTGCTGCCAACACCTTCTGCTCCTCGTTGGGATCGACATTCTTACTTATCGAAGATACTACGATACACCCCCTATACTTGTGGGTCATCACCAACGTGGAACCTGCACAACACAATCAAACTACTTTGTCCCAACTTAACAGTGAGGTTGTTGATACGCGTAGATGCACACGTCCGTTGGGAACCCCAAGTGGAAGGTATGATGCGTATAGAAGCAAGTTTCCCTCAGTATGAAACCAAGGTTATCGAACCAGTAGGAGCCAAGAAGCACGTGAAGGTTGTTGGTGGAGGAGTGTAGTGCGGCGCAACACCAGTGAAACCGGCGCCAACGTGGAACCTGCACAACACAATCAAAGTACTTTGCCCCAACGTAACATTGAGGTTGTCAATCTCACCGGCTTGCTGAAAACAAAGGATTAAACGTATCGAGTGGAAAATGGTGTTTGTTTGCAAAGAACAGTAAGAACAGTAGAATGTATTCAGATGTAAAAGAATGGACCGGGGTCCACAGTTCACTAGTGGTGTCTCTCCAATAAGATAACTAACATGCTGGGTGAACAAATTACAGGTGGGCAATTGACAAATAAAGATTCAATACATACCAATGATGATTACTATGTGATTTAATCAGGGCATTACGACAAAGTACATAGACCGCTATCCAGCATGCATCTATGCCTAAATAATCCACCTTCAGGTTATCATCCGAACCCCTTCCAGTATTAAGTTGTAAACAACAGATAATTGCATTAAGTATGGTGCGTAATGTAATCAACACAAATATCCTTAGACAAAGCATTGATGTTTTATCCCTAGTAGCAACAACACATCCACAACCTTAGAACCTACTGTCACGTCCCAGATTCAATGGAGGCATGAACCCACTATCGAGCATAATTACTCCCTCTTGGAGTTACAAGTATCAACTTGGCCAGAGCCTCTACTAGCAACGGAGAGCATGCAAGAACATAAACAACACATATATGATAGATTGATAATCAACTTGACATAATATTCTATATTCATCGGATCCCGCCAAACACAACATGTAGCATTACAAATAGATGATCTTGATCATGTTAGGCAGCTCACAAGATCTAAACAATGATAGCACATGCGGAGAAGACAACCATCTAGCTACTGTTATGGACCCATAGTCCAAGGATGAACTACTCACGCATCAATCCGGAGGCGGGCATGATGATGTAGAGCCCCTCCGGTGATGATTCCCCTCTCCGGCAGGGTGCCGGAGGCGATCTCGTGAATCCCCCGAGATGGGATTGGCGGCGGCGTCTCAGTTTTCCGTATCGTGGCTCTCGGTACAGGGGGTTTCGCGACGAAGGCTATTTGTAGGCGGAAGGGTAGGTCGGGGCGCGAGGGGCCAGACCACATGGCCGCGCGGCTGGGCCGCGCCGCCTGTTGTGCCCCTCGTGGCCCCACTTCGTTATCCCTCCGGTCTTCTGGAAGCTTCGTGGAAAAATAGGACCCCGGGCGTTGATTTCGTCCAATTCCGAGAATATTTCCTTACTAGGATTTCTGAAACCAAAAACAGCAGAAAACAGCAACTGGCACTTCGGCATCTTGTTAATAGGTTAGTGCCGGAAAATGTATAATAATGCTGTAAAGTATGTATAAAACATTCAAGTATTGTTATAAAAGTAGCATGGAACATAAGAAATTATAGATACGTTTGAGACGTATCAGTTGTCAATCTCACCGGCTTGCTGAAAACAAAGGATTAAACGTATGGTGTGGAGAATTATGTTTGCTTGTAGAAAACAAAAGAGAACAATGATTGCAGTAGGTTGTATTTCAGATGTAAAGAATGGACCGGGGTCCACAGTTCACTAGTGGTGTCTCTCCAATAAGATAAATAGCATGTTGGGTGAACAAATTACAGTTGGGCAATTGACAAATAGAGATGCACATACATATCATGATGACTACTATGAGATTTACTTAGGGCATTACGACAAAGAACATAAACCGCCATCCAGCATGCATCTATGCCTAAAAAGTCCACCTTCAGGTTAGCATCCGCACCCCTTCCAGTATTAAGTTGCAAACAACAGACAATTGCATTAAATACTGTGCGTAATGTAAACAATACAAATATCCTTAGACAAAGCATTGATGTTTTATCCCTAGTGGCAACAGCACATCCACAACCTTAAAGGTTGCTGTCACTCCCCCAGATTCAATGGAGACATGAACCCACTATCTAGCATAAATACTCCCTCTTGGAGTCATAAGTATCAACTTGGCCAGAGCCTCTACTAGCAACGGAGAGCATGCAAGAACATAAATAACATATATGATAGATCAATAATCAACTTGACATAGTATTCCATATTCATCGGATCCCAACAAACACAACATGTAGCATTACAAATAGATGATCTTGATCATGATAGGCAGCTCACAAGATCTAAACATGATAGCACAAGAGGAGAAGACAACCATCTAGCTACTGCTATGGACCCATAGTCCAAGCATGAACTACTCACGCATCAGTCCGGAGGCGGGCATGGTGATGTAGAGCCCTCCGGTGATGATTCCCCTCTCCGAGGGTGCCGGAGGCGATCTTCGAACCCCCGAGATGGGGTTGACGGCGGTGGCGTCTCGGAACTTTTCTCGTATCGTGGCTCTCGGTACTAGGGTTTTCGCGACGGAAGGAATAAATAGGCGAAGGGGCAGCGTCGGGGGCGCCCGAGGGGCCCACCCCATAGGGCGGCGCGCCAGGAGGTGGGGCCGCGCCCCCTATGGTGTGGCCGCCTCGTGGCTCCTCTTCGTCTCCTCTTCGGTGTTCTGGAAGACTCCGTGGAAAATAAGACCGTGGGCTTTTGTTTCGTCCAATTCCGAGAATATTCGTAAACTAACTTTTCTGAAATCAAAAACAGCAGAAAACAGGAACTGACACTGCGGCATCTTGTTAATAGGTTAGTCTCGGAAAATGCATAAAAACATTATAAAGTATGACTAAAACATGTTGGTATTGTCATAAAACTAGCATGGAACATAAGAGATTATAGATACGTTGGAGACGTATCAAGCATCCCCAAGCTTAGTTCCTACTCGCCCTCGAGTAGGTAAACGATAAAAACAATAATTTCTGAAGTGACATGTTATCAACATAATCTTGATCAACACTATTGTAAAGCATATGAGATGAATGAAGTGACCCAAAGCAATGGTCTATAGTTTGCTACCAAAAAGATACTGAAGCAATAGATTCAAAGTAAAAAGGCATTGAAGCAACACAAGGATGATTAAGTTTCAGCAATTGCTTTCAACTTTCAACATGTATATCTCATGGACAGTTGTCAACATAAAGTAATATAATAAGTGCAATAAGTAAGCATGTAAGAATCAATGCACACAGTTGACACAAGTGTTTGCTTCTAAGATTGAAAGAAGTAGGTAAACTGACTCAACATAAAGTAAAAGAAAGGCCCTTCGCAGAGGGAAGCAGGGATTACTCATGTCCTAGAGCTTTTTATTTTGAAAACATGGAAACAATTGTGTCAACGGTAGTAATAATTCATATGGGTTATGCATAAAACTTCCTATAAGTTGCAAGCCTCATGCATCGAATACTAATAGTGCCCGCACCTTGTCCTAATTAGCTCGGATTTCCATGGATTATCATCGCATTACATATGTTTCAACCAAGTGTCACAAAGGGGTACCTCTATGCCACCTGTACAAAGGTCCAAGGAGATAAATCGCATTTGATTTCTCGATTTTGATAGATCTCAACTTGAGGACATCCATACCGAGACAACATAGAAAACAGATAATGGACTCCTCTTTTATGCTTTAAGCATTCAACAACAAATAATATTCTCATAAGAGATTTGAGGATTAATGTCCAAGCTGAAACTTCCACCATGATACATGGCTTTGGTTGGCGGCCTGATACGTCTCAAACGTATCTATAATTTCTTGTGTTCCATGCTAGTTTTATGACAATACTCACATGTTTTATATACACTTTACATCATTTTGATGCATTTTCTGGCACTAACCTATTAACAAGATGCCGAAGCGCCAGTTCCTATTTTCTGCTGTTTTTGGTTTCAAAAATCCTACACAAGAAATATTCTCGGAATTGGACGAAACAAAAGCCCACGGTCTTATTTTGCACGGAGCCTTCTAGAAGTCGAAGAGGGGCGACGAGGCGGCCACACCCTAGGGGCGCGGCCCCACCCCTGGCCGCGCCGCCCTGTGGGGTGGGCCCCTCGAGCGTCCCCCGACTCTGCCCCTTCGCCTATATATTCTCTCCGTCGCGAAACCCTATTACCGAGAGCCACGATACGAGAAAAGTTACGAGACGCCGCCGCCAATCCCATCTCGGGGGATTCAGGAGATCGCCTCCGGCACCCTGCCGGAGAGGGGAATCATCACCGGAGGGCTCTACATCACCATGCCCGCCTCCGGACTGATGCGTGAGTAGTTCATCCTTTGACTATGGGTCCATAGCAGTAGCTAGATGGTTGTCTTCTCCTCTTGTGTTATCATGTTTAGATCTTGTGAGCTGCCTATCATGATCAAGATCATCTATTTGTAATGCTACATGTTGCGTTTGTTGGGATCCGATGAATATGGAATACTATGTCAAGTTGATTAATTGATCTATCATATATGTGTTGTTTATGTTCTTGCATGCTCTCCGTTGCTAGTAGAGGCTCTGGACAAGTTGATACTTGTAACTCCAAGAGGGAGTATTTATGCTCGATAGTGGGTTCATGCCTCCACTGAATCTGGGACAGGACAGAAAGTTCTAAGGTTGTGGATGTTCTGTTGCCACTAGGGATAAAACATCAATGCTTTGTCTAAGGATATTTGTGTTGATTACATTACGCATACTTAATGCAATTGTCTGTTGTTTGCAACTTAATACTAGAAGGGGTGCGGATGCTAACCCGAAGGTGGACTTTTAGGCATAGATGCATGCTGGATAGCGGTCTATGTTATTTGTCGTAATGCCCTAATTAAATCTCATAGTAGTCATCATGATATGTATGTGCATTGTTATGCTCTCTATTTGTCAATTGCCCAACTGTAAATTGTTCACCCAACATGCTATTTATCTTATTGGAGAGACACCCCTAGTGAACTGTGGACCCCGGTCCATTCTTTTACATCTGAAATACAATCTAATGCAATCTCTGTTCTCTTGTTCTTCGCAAACAAACATCATTCTCCACACCATACGTTTAATCCTTTTTTTAGCAAGCCGGTGAGATTGACAACCTCACTGTTAAGTTGGGGCAAAGTATTGTGATTGTGTTGTGCAGGTTCCACGTTGGCGCCGGAATCCCTGGTGTTGCGCCGCACTACACTCCTCCACCAACAACCTTCACGTGGCCTTCATCTCCTACTGGTTCGATAACCTTGGTTTCTTTCTGAGGGAAAACTTACTGCTGTGCGCATCACACCTTCCTCTTGGGGTTCCCAATGGACGTGTGCATCACGCGCCATCAAGACTGTTTTCTGGCGCCGTTCGGGAGATCAAGACACGCTGCAAGGGGAGTCTCTCACATCCAATCTCTTTACTTTGTTTATTGTCTTGCTTTACTTTATTTTATTTTCTGTTTTGTTTGCTTTCTTTATATCAAAAACACAAAAAAATAGTTACTTGTTTTACTTTATTTAATTCGGTTTTGCTTTGTTTATTTTTAGTATTGCTAAAATGAGTAATCCTGAAGTTGAAGTTCGTTCTTTTAAGCAACAAGGGGGAGAAAGTTTTAAAGATGCTTGGTATAGAATTAGTGATGCCCATCATAGGTGCACTAAGAAACACTCCACTATTATCCTCCTTAGGAACTTTTATGTTGGTATATCTAGTTGGAATAGGTATGTTCTTGATACTCTTTCGGGGGTAATTTCCTAGGTACTCCTGCTTTAGAAGCTAGTTGCATCATTGAGAGTCTAGTTGGAATACCACCTGTTAATGAAGCTAAAATTGAAATCTCTCTTGAGGATGTCATGAAAAAGTTGGAAGCCATTGTCGGGGGTGTTCCTCGACAATGTCCTCCGATAGGGACTTAGGGTTGATGGAATCCTGCAAGCTGATACGAGACATCGGTGCACAGACAAACGGGGGGAGCGATTTACCCAGGTTCGGGGCCCTCGATGAGGTAAAACCCTTACGTCCTGCTTGTCTGTTCTTGATTATAGTGAAAATAGCGTTACAATGGGGTGCCGAATAGTTCGGCTGTGATCTCGTCGAGATAGCTAATCGCTAGGGTAACCTAGTTCTAAGCTTCTGTTGGCTAAGATCGCTAAGATTGGTCGTGTCCTCGATAGCCCCTCTCCTGGCCTTTATATAGGTGGCCAGGTCCCGAGAGGTTTAGTCGAGTACGGGTAGGTTTACAATAGATCTATCTCTAATCTTTCCTTCTTCGGCTCTTTCCGCGTCTTGTACTTCAAGTAATCTTTCGCCGCACCGTCCTAGTGGCCCATCTTGTCTTCGAGTACCTTCATGGGCCTCCACCTGGGCCGTATAGGGTAGAGCAATAGTGGTTACCCGAAGGGTAATGCCCACGTCAGTAGCCCCCGAGTGTCTAGCCGAACATAGTTCGGGTAGAGACTGAAGCATGTCTTCTTCCGAACTCCTTTTCCTTGATCGTTCTTGCATTTCTTCTGTCTTCTATCGGGTGCGCGTCAGCGCTCCCGATGGGAGTAGCCCCCGAGTCTAGGTACGGATGCTCGCGATCCGTGCGTAGACTCAAGTTGTACCACTCGAACATCTTCTTCTGCCGAAGCTTTTTCTGCAAGCCTCTTGTAGTGCATCCGATACATTTTCTTTATGCAAGGGATACCGAATAACGTGCCCAACTTTTGTTGGTTAACTGCCGAAGGCAAAACAACGTTACCCTACACAGAATCAAGTCCCCGGGCATGATCCTGGAGTGCGAAAAAAGTTCTGTCGGGTGCGCATCCAGCGCTCCCGATGGGAGTAGCCCCCGAGTCTGGGCGCGGGCGTATTACGCCTGGGCGCAGACTTGAGTCAATTATTTCCTTCGAGTCCTCATTTTATCGGGTGCGCGACAGCGCTCCCGATGGGAGTAGCCCCCGAGCCTAAGTGCGGATGCTTGCAATCCGCGCATAGGCTCAAGTCGATCACCCGATCTTTTCTTATCCCTTCGCATGCAATCATTCTTCATGACGTCATTGATGACGTTTTTCTGTCCCCTTGATTCTGACTGATAAGACACGACCTGCCAGCCTTGTTTTCAAGCGATTCCTGCTCCTCTTTACACGGTTAACAAGGCACCTCCTCGATTTCCGCGATCACTAACTGGGGAAAGGCCCATTTAACAACACGAAGCCTTCCTTAAGTTCCTTAAGAGATAAAAAATCCCTTTTATTCTCCTCCATTCATCTTCTTCGTCGTTCTTGCTCTTCTTGTGTTCGCGACGGAGCTCGCGCCGCCACCACTATCTTTCCGATTCGTTCAGATCTCGCAATGGTGAAGAAGAAAATCCCTAGTGCCGCCGCCAGCTCCACGAGCGTCGGTGCCGCCGCCAGATCTTCTTCGGTTCTTGCGAAGGAGGTCGCCCCCAACGCTCCTCCTCCAGCTCCGGCGCCGCCGGCGCCACCAAGTTCAACAGCCAAGCCTGGCGATTGGACAGCCTCGACCGTCACCAAGCGTGACGAGAAAAGGTCCCGAAGCCTGGGACTGATCTCCTCCGATGAGGGGAACGTAATCTTTCCAGGTGCGATTTCTCGACCTAACCCTCCTGCCGGCTTTACCGTGATGTTCCTATCGTTCTTGTACCGAGGCCTTTCCCTTCCTGTTCACGAATTCCTCCTCTATCTCCTGCGAACTTACGAAGTCCAATTGTGGCAACTCACTCCCAACTCGATTCTTCACGTTGCTGTGTTCATTACCCTCTGCGAAGCATATCTGGGCGTTGAGCCCCACTTTGGTTTGTGGAAGAAGATCTTTTACGTGAAGAGATACAGCAGTAGCAATGGATCTTTTGTCACCGGAGGAGTAGGATTCGTAGCTCGTTCAGATGTTAATTACTTCAATTTCCCGATGAGAGAGTCCGTGCAAGGGTGGAGATTGAAGTGGTTCTACATCAAGGATTCTCCGTCACCCGAATGCCAGCTCCCTCGCTTTGTCGACGTCCTTGAAGCCAAGCCTAAGAATTCTTGGAAAAATGTCCTCTCTCCCGACGAAAAAACAACAGCCGATGAATTATTTGCCAGATTCCTTCGGATCAAGGAGGCTGACGGGCAAACCATGGTCGGTACAGAAGTAGCGGCAGTGTTTCTGAAACGTCGAGTCCAACCAATCATGGCTAGGGTCCACCCGATGTGGTTGTATTCAGGCCCAAAAGATGAAACTAGAATCAACGCTGCCGAATTATCAGAAAAGGAACTACTTGATGAAGTCCGTCGCCTCACTTCCTTTAGTCAAGAGGATTCGATCCCGCTGATATCTCCATATATTCCTTTCGATGCTGATCACCCAGCACCAGAGGTAATTTCCCCCTTAAAGTCTTGATATGCTGTTACCGACATATATTACTGTTATCTTTATTTACTTTTCCTTTCGACAGACCGTCGCAGCCTCCGAGGATTTTCATAACTTGCCAAATGACACTTCCGAAGGAAGAGGCTCTTCAGAGCCTGTTGACTTTCGTACTGTTGAACACACAAGCCCATTCAACGAGCCTGATGACCCGATAAATTCTGAAACTGCCCATGCCAATTTCCCCCCATCAGCCGGTGATACTTGCGACACAGAGGGATCAGTGCGCAATGACGACGCTGATCACAATGCCTTTGTTGATGCAGCTGTGGAGGAGACCAGGGCTTCTCCTATGAAGAGATCAATCGGCGGTTTTGCCGACGAAGATGACCTCCTTGATTTGTAAGTGCTTTTCTTCTTACTATTTTCAACTTTCTTGACTTTTTCAAATTCTTCTGATAATCTTGATTAATCGAATCTTCCTTGCAGTGATGATACTTTCATTGAGCCTCCGCCCAAGAAGGCCAGATCTGATGCCGGCCGCCAGCTTCCGAAGCTTCGGCTCTCAAGGCGGCTCCTGTGGCGCAAGCATCGACTGCCTCCTCTCTTTCCAAAGGGAAAGATGCTCCTGCTGCTGCTGCAGCTCCTTCTCCTGTAAGTCTTTGTTGAATCTAACAAGAATCTTTTGGAATGTGCCTTTGCTTAACAATCTCTGTAAATCATTCCCTTTCTTTAAGGATCTACGAGGTGTGATATCCTCTTTAGAGGCTTTTGCCTCTCAATTCACCTCTCTGGAGGCGGACAAGATTCGGCTGCAGGAGGAGGCTAGGTCTTCCTCTTCAAAGTTGGATGGCGCCATCAAAAAGGCCGCCGTAGCTCGCCAGGAGGTCGACTCCTTGAAAGAAGAGCTGAACAAGCTGAAGGAGCGGCTGAAGGAGGAGGAAGCTCGGGCGGCAGAAAAGGATGAACTCCTCCGTCAATCTGCTTTGGCCCTGCTTGGTAAGTCCCTTTATTCCTTACAGATTATTACTTTTTATGGATCTGCTTCTTCGTCAATGATTTCCTTTGACTACTTGCAGAAGCTGCCAACATCCCTGCTACTGCCTTGGATAAAATTCCGAGCAATTCCCCTGCAAATGGTGTGTCGACGGTTCTCACCGTCCACCAACTTACGCGGGAGCTTCTTGACAAGGGAAAGGGTGCTCTGGCGCGGATGCATTCGATGATATTCCCCAAGGCCACGCAGGAGAAGACTCTGGGGCAGCTGATTGATGCTTTCGCAGTCGACACCAAGGAGGTCATTGAGGTATTCAAGCGTACCTCGCGTACCTATGGCGCCCTTCTTGCCTTCCAACTTATGATGGGTTACGGCTTTAAGGCTGACATTGAAGAAATGACTAAGGAGCTGCCGAAAGGAAAAGATGGGCAATCTATCGATTTAAGCGCCTTTACGGCGTCCGCCCGTACTTGTGCTCGCCAGCTCCTTGATTTAGTCTCGAGAAAAACATCGGTTGGCCCTAGCCTGTCGACCCAGACTCAGGCTCCTTGATTGTTGTAACAATTTTACCCTTGGGCTAGTTTGAAACATTATTCTGCTACGAAAACTTTAAGTTTGTAATGAATACTATGCCGGCAATGTTGCCAGCATGTTTTTATCATAATATCTTCACTTGTGCTTCTCCTGATAGGGATTGCTTATACCTCTCCCGATGGGAGTTTTGCTGAATGTCTAATTTGACCATATTATCCTCTTTAACACTGTTGCCTGCAGGTTTTCCCAGTGCCCTCGTTTGTTGATGACTCCTCTGGTGTTGTTCCCGAAAATGATCGGATCCAACGGATGAAGGATCGGATCACCCAGATGGAGAAAGACCTGCGCAGCACTTATGCCCTGGCCGCGATTATCAACAAGAAGAGCGAGACTGCAGCCGACGTGGAGCGGTATGCTCTTACTGAGCTACATAAGGCTACCGAGAGCTTGAACTGTGAGTCCTTTAATCTCTTTACCCTTTGGTTGATAGCATTTTCTCTGATCCTTTTTTGCTTCCTTATCAGTCATAGCTCTGAATCGTGCGGAAGAGAGCAAACGGATTCACGATCGTGTGAATGCCTTGGTCGAGTTATCCTCAGCCGAAGAAATTTTCTGGCGAGAACACTCGAAGGCATCGGCTGTCGCACGGTTTCAGGATCGAGTTCAACAGGTCCACCACTTCTTCGACAAATGCTATAGAGCCATGAGGGTGGTTTGGAAGACGATGTTTCCTTTGAACGCAGTTCCCCCCACGCTTCTTGCGTTAATGTCGGAGTTTGGTAACGCCAGGAAGATCCGGGACTTGGTGCGTGCGCAAGTTTTTGCAGGAGCCAAGTTTACGCTTGCTCTTGTACTTGCCCGTTATCCTTCAGCAGGTTTACTCTCGATTGCCAACGTTACTGGAGAGTTGGAAGCACTGTATCCGAAGGTGTTGTTGCCCGCGAACATAATTGTCGACAGACTCGAGAGAGATTCGAAGGTACCTGAAGAAAAGGAAACTCCACAAGTGTGATCTCAGGGTTTTAAGAACTGTTTGTAAATAGTTTGACAACTTTATCCAAGCGTGTGGATGACGCCTTTTCATTTGGTAGATACATGCATATGTATTTTTACCATGTTATTGCCGTTGGCAAGTTTCAATTTTGAGCGAATCTTGGTTGCTCGTTTTTGAATGTATGTATGTTGGTTGGTTTAGCAAATCATGTGAGTGATCAGCTCGTGTTGCAGGTCTTGCTAAACCTGTTGTGTGCGCAACTTTGCTTTCAACCGTTGTAAATTTCGACAGACACTCCCGAATATTTCGGGTGTAGTGATTCTGTCGATGAGCCCGTTGTTCCTTGATATTTCCATAAGCGAAATATCGAACGTGGGTTGTTGTTTATGTGTATTTCCAAACTCTTGCTATTTACGGCACTCGTAGAGGCATCTATAACAGAGGGAAGAGTGAACTTCTTTCTAGCGCTCGTAGAGGCTTTCTGGAGCACGATCTTCTGCCCTGTACTATGTTTGTATAGTGATGGGGCTTAGAAGTTTGTAGCCACTGCAATGCTTAACAAAGAATCGAAGCTTAAGTTCTTATTGATAAGGTAAGCACAATGCTGGAGGGCGAAAGGGAAAGCCCTGTTTATACTAAAGGAAAAACAAAAATAAATGCTGATAAACTGCTTAAGCAAGGAAGGGGTTCTTCTCTTCCTCTGGCTTCTTCACCATGTTAGGGGTAGCCGCGGCGTTGTTGATTTCACCAGGGGTTTGAGCAGTGACTGCCAGCGTCTTGCTGTTTTCTATGTCTTCTGCATCATCAACTGCCGAACCTTTGACTGCCGAAGCTTTTGTTGCCAAAGCTCCTGCTGCTGAGGCTTCTGCTGTCGAGGCTTTAAGAGCAAGGTCGGCTGGCTTCCTTTTGCTTCCCCTGTCGTCCTTTTCTTCCTTGATTTCACGCAGCAACAACTTAGGTGGAGGTTTAATAAATTCTTGCTTGCTCCCAAACTTCGCCGCGATCCTCTGGAAATCGCGGTCGCAACTGTCTGAGCGCGAAAAACTTCCATGGACTGTAATGTTTGTCCCTTTGTTGCCAGGCATCTTCAGCTTGAGATAAGCGTAGTGCGGCACGGCCATGAACTTGGCGTAGGCTGGTCTCCCGAGTATAGCATGATACTGTGACTCCCAGTTCACTACCTCAAACTCGATCTTCTCCTTCCTGAAATTGTCAGATCTGCCGAAGACAACGTTCAGGTAAATTCTTCCAAGGGAATAACCTGGTCCAGTTGGCAAAATCCCGTGGAAGCAGGTGTCTGTCTCTTCCAGCATTCCCATGGTGATCCCCATACTTTTGATTGTGTCGACGAAAATCAGGTTTAACCCGCTCCCACCATCCATAAAGACTTTGCTCATCTTGAATCCCCCTATCTGTGCCTCAACTACCAGGGCAGCGTGTCCCGGTTTCGGTATGGTCATCGGGTGATCTGCTCGACTGAACGTAATGTTCTGAGAGGACCACTCGACATACTCAGGGATGTTTGCCATGATGCTTTCGGCCAGATTAATTTCTCGGGTGAGCTTCTTCATCTCTCTCCTCGAGACACCCTCTTGTGGATCATACTCATCTGCCCACGTGGTGGTGGGAACGCCTCGTTGGGTTGATGAGGTTGGGCCTGCTGGACTTGGTGCTGTGGTGGAGGTGGAGGAGGAGGTGGTAACGATTGCTGTCCTGACTGCTGGATGAGTTTATGCATGTCAAGGAACTGTCGACAATCCCTGAGAAGGTGGCTTGACTTCGTTTTGCCGTCCTTGGAGTCGACATACGAGTGCAAGTAACAGGGGGCGTTGATCTGTTCAGCATAGGGTAACTCGGGAGCCCTCTGTTGCCGTGGCTTATAATTGCCGCGGTTTCCAGAGTTGTTCCGGTTGCCATCTTGTCGATCGTCTCTTCTTTCATCATACCGATCATCATGTCGATCGGAGTATCCTGCAGCTACCAGATTGTTGTCGTCGTAGTTGCGATTTTTCCTCCTTTTGTTCCGATCCCTTCGGCTGCCCGAGTCGTGTTTTGGCTGGTCATCGTCTTCGTCATCACTGCGCTGTCGTGGTCTTCGCACGTTGTCCTCACCATCAGCCCAACTGTTGGCGATTTCCATCAGCTTGGTGATGGTTTTTGGCTTTTTGCGTCCAAGTTCTTCTATGTAACTTTCGCGTCGGACGCCATCGCTGAAAGCGTCGATTGCTCTGTCTACAGATACATCTTCGGCAGCGTTTAGGAGTTTGGTGAACCTCCCTATGTAAGAGCGCATCGATTCCTTCTGCTTCTGCTGGCAGCTGCGTAGCTCCTCAATCCCGACGGGTCTTTTGTACGTTGCCTGGAAGTTAGCAACGAAGGCATCCACCAGGTCGTCCCATGATTTGATGGAGCCTTTCGGCAGCCCCCTTAACCAAGCTCGCGCTGAGTCCTTTAAGTAGAGCTGCAAGCACTGCATTGCTGCTATCTGGTTCCCTTTATGCAGAATCACAGTCTGCAGGTAATCGTCTATCCAAGATCTTGGTTCCTGCTGCCCATCATACTTGGCAGCGTCGGTGGGAGTAGGCTTGAATTTCTTGGGTGGCATTGTCTCGCGGATTTTGTAACTCAAGCAATCGGCTCCCCTTAGTTCACCATCGTACTCTTGATCCTCGTCTGAGGAGTCGCTGTCGTCATCCTTCCTGGCGGCGCGTCGTCGTCTTGCTTTATCGATTCGGCTCTGGGTGATTTCATCCCGAGCGTCTCTCGCCCGATGTTTCGAACCACTGGCCTGTGCCGTGGTTTTCTCCTTCTGCGGGACTAGATTGTTTCCCAATATGGCGAGACTTTCTAGGGCACCGCGATGAGCTTGCGCCATGGATCCTTCGGGGCGTTGGTTGATGAGGTACGCGGCGAGATTGGCTGTTGCTCCCGCAACGTTCTTCGGCCGTGGCATGCCTGCGGTATCCGTGGTCATGAAAGACTTGGTTAGATTCGACGTTATTTCTCTGGCGTCGTCTTCTGAGAGCCTGGACAGTCTTGACCGATGTTTTCCTGCTCCAAGAGCGCTTCGGGAAGCGCTTCCTTGCGAAGCTCTCCGTCGCTCGCTGGATCGTTCTGCCGCAGATAGACGTCTCTCGAGGGTAGCTTGCTCTCTCGACAGGTGCTCCCGGTTTTTCTCTAGTATAGAGCGGTATGCGTTTAGGGTTCCAACCGAGGTTCCTGCGGGGAGCGGGGTGTTGTTGAGTACGGCTGTTCTGGCCGCAGCCCACTCTTCATCCGCGATGGTATAGTCGCTGTCGCGATTGCTAGCGCTATTTTCGAAGCTCGCCCTCCTGCTGGAACGAGGCGTGCGGTCTCCGTCTCCTCCGTGCCTTGCATTTCCTGTATTGTTGGCGACGTAGACCTGATGGTGTGCTGTTCTTCGGGTGGTTCTCGGGACGATGCTGCCGACGCTGTCTTCTCCCGACGAGTATCGGGCATTGCAGATGAACGGTGTGTCGCTTGATCCCAAACCGTGCCTGGCGTCGCAGTTTGAACAGTAGTAGGAGGTTAGTTCTGAAGACATGGGTTCGTCGGATCCCACCGACATTGAGGATGCTGGACGAGGAGTCGAAGGTGCGGGCGAGTCGTCGACTCTGTCAGGCCAGCCAATAGATCGAGCGATGTCGACGCGCTAGGACTCATTGATCCGGAGGTGGGCGACTCTAGCAGCTGGAGGATTCCCTCCGCGTTGACGTTGTAGTGGACGCTGCCGATGGTCATCTCCATGTTTCCTTGCAGATCTGAGAAGTTCGAGCGAGAAGAATCGCTATGCGGGGTGAACTCGTAGGAGCCGAATCGGATCGGACCTCCCAGAGTTGGTGATGGCGGTGCCGATGAAGATGTCGACGACATGATCAGATCTGCCGATGACTGATCTGGTGCCTGCAGGTTTCCCACAGACGGCGCCAATTGTCGGGGGTGTTCCTCGACAATGTCCTCCGATAGGGACTTAGGGTTGATGGAATCCTGCAAGCTGATACGAGACATCGGTGCACAGACAAACGGGGGGAGCGATTTACCCAGGTTCGGGGCCCTCGATGAGGTAAAACCCTTACGTCCTGCTTGTCTGTTCTTGATTATAATGAAAACAGCGTTACAATGGGGTGCCGAATAGTTCGGCTGTGATCTCGTCGAGATAGCTAATCGCTAGGGTAACCTAGTTCTAAGCTTCTGTTGGCTAAGATCGCTAAGATTGGTCGTGTCCTCGATAGCCCCTAACCCACAAGTATAGGGGATCGCAACAGTCTTCGAGGGAAGTAAAACCCAAATTTATTGATTCGACACAAGGGGAGGTAAAGAATACTTATAAGCCTTAACAACCGAGTTGTCAATTCAGCTGCACCTGGAAAAGCACTAGTAACAGGGGTGATGTGAAAGTAGCAGTAATATGAGAGCAGTAGTAACAGTAACACAGCAGCAGTAATAGCAATATGAGAGCAATGGCACCAGAAAATAGTTGATACTACTTCCAATGACATGTAGAACGAGTATATGATGATGAAAGATGGACCGGGGTTCCCAGCTATCTACACTAGTGGCAACTCTCCAATAACAAGTGTTGGGTGAACAAATTACAGTTGGGCAATTGATAGGATTGATAAGGCATTAAGAAAGAACATCAATTCATTAATCATGTAGGCATGTTTTCCATATTTAGTCGTACGTGCTCGCAATGAGAAACTTGCACAACATCTATTGTCCTACCAGCCGGTGGCAGCCGGGCCTCAAGGGAATCTACTGGATATTAAGGTACTCCTTTTAATAGAGCACCGGAGCAAAGCATTAACACTCCGTGAAAACATGTGTCCCTCACATCACCGCCATCCCCTCCGGTTGTCCCGATTTCTGTCACTTCGGGGCCTTTGGTTCCGGACAGTGACATGTGCATACAACTTGTAGATACAATCTAAGCAATAATTATAGAGCTCAAATCTAAGATCATGCCACTCGGGCCCTAGTGACAAGCATTAAACACAACAAGATTGCAGCAACAATAACTTCACAAACTTTGTAGATAGACAATCATAACGTAACAATCCATCGGATCCCAACAAACACAACACCGATTACATCAGATGAATCTCAATCATGTAAGGCAGCTCATGAGATCATTGTATTGAAGTACATGGGGAGAGTATACCAACTAGCTACAGCTAGAACCCGTAGTCCATGGGGGAACTACTCACGGAGCATGATGGAGGCGATGGCGTTGATGGAGATGGCTTCCGGGGCACTTCCCCGTCCGGCAGGTGCCGGACAGACTATGTCCCCCGAATTGGAGTTTCGCGATGGCGGCGGCGGAGTCTTTCTGGAGTTTCGTCAAGTGGTACGGTGTTTTTAGGTCGAAAGGGATTTTATAGGCGAAGAGGCGGCGCAGGGGGGCACCTGGGGGCGCCACACCCTAGGCCGGCGCGGCCAGGGTCTGGCCCGCGCCGCCATGTGGTGTGGTGGCCCCCTGGCCCCTCTCCGACTCTTCTTCGGTGTTCTGGAGCCTTCCGGGAAAAATAGGAGGTTTGGCGTTGATTTCGTCCAATTCCGAGAATATTGCCCGAATAGCCTTTCTGGAACCAAAAACAGCAGAAAACAGGAATTGGCACTGTGGCATCTCGTTAATAGGTTAGTTCCGGAAACGCATAAAAACATCATAAAGTGTAAGCAAAACATGTAAGTATTGTCATAAAACAAGCATGGAACGACAGATATTATGGATACGTCGGGGACGTATGAGCATCCCTGCTTAGTTCTGCTCGTCCCGAGCAGGTAAACGATAAAAAGAATAATTTCTGTAGTGACATGCTACTTACATAACCTTGATCATACTATTACAAAGCATATGAAATGAATGAAGTGACTCAAGGCAATGATCTATAGTTGCTAACAAGTAGATAACATATAGCAAAACTTTTCATGGAGAGTACTTTCAAGACAAGCATCAAAAGTCTTGCACAAGAGTTAACTCATAAAGCAATAAGTTCATAGTAAAGGTATCGAAGCAACACAA
Source organism: Lolium multiflorum (assembly GCA_030979885.1). Classification (NCBI taxonomy): domain Eukaryota; kingdom Viridiplantae; phylum Streptophyta; class Magnoliopsida; order Poales; family Poaceae; genus Lolium; species Lolium multiflorum. The sequence goes on from JAUUTY010000460.1 coordinate 104,120, forward strand.
AGGAGGATATAAGTTTCAGCGGTTGCTTTCAACTTTCAACATGTATATCTCATGGATATTGCCAACATAGAGTAATATGATGAATGCAAATATGCAAGTATGTAAGAATCAATGCACAGTTGACACAAGTGTTTGCTTCTAAGGTGGAAGGAATTAGGTAACTGACTCAACATAAAAGTAAAAGAATGGCCCTTCTACGAGGGAAGCATCGATTGCTATATTTGTGCTAGAGCTTTGGTTTTGAAAACATATAGAGAGCATAAAAGTAAAATTTCGAGAGGTGTTTGTTGTTGTCAACGAATGGTAGTGGGTACACTAACTACCTCATCAACCAGACTTTCAAGAGCGGCTCCCATGAAGGACGTTATCTCTACCAGCAAGGTAGATCATCCCTCTTCTCTTTTGTTTACACATGTACTTTAGTTTAGTTTTTCTTTATTTATGGATGACACTCCTCCCAACCTTTTGCTTACACAAGCCATGGCTAACCGAATCCTCGGGTGCCTTCCAACATTCACATACCATGGAGGAGTGTCTATTTGCAAAATTAAGTTGCTTACTGATGAATCAGAGCAAAACATGTGAAGAGAATTATTAATGGAAGTTAATTAATTGGGGCTGGGAACCCCATTGCCAGCTCTTTTTGCAAAATTATTGGATAAGCGGATGTGCCACTAGTCCATTGTGAAAGTCTGTCAAAAGTAAATGACAAGGTTGAAAGCTAAACACCACATACTTCCTCATGAGCTATGAAACATTAACACAAATTGAGAAGCATTTTGAATTATTTAAAGGTAGCACTCAAGCAATTTACTTTGGAATGGCAGGAAATACCACATAGTAGGTAGATATGGTGGACACAAATGGCATAGTGGTTGGCTCAAGGATTTTGGATGCATGAGAAGTATTCCCTCTCGATACAAGGCTTAGGCTAGCAAGGTTATTTGAAGCAAACACAAGTATGAACCGGTACAGCAAAACTTACATAAGAACATATTGCAAGCATTATAATACTCTACACTGTCTTCCTTGTTGCTCAAACACTTTTACCAGAAAATATCTAGACCTTAAGAGAGACCAATTATGCAAACCAATTTTAACAAGCTCTACGGTAGTTCTCCACTAATAGGTTTAAACTACATGAAAAAACTTAATCATGATCTACTTGAGAGCTCAAAACAATTGCCAAGTGTCAAATTATCCAAGACATTATGAGGCATTTTCTATTTCCAACCAAATACCAATAAGTATTGTAGCTTCCAACTTTTATCATTGAACATTAAAAGTAAAACGAAGAACAAGTGTTCATATGAAAAAGCGGAGCGTGTCTCTCTCCCAAACAAGAATTGCTAGGATCCATATTTATTCAAACAAAACAAAAATAAAAGCACACAGACGCTCCAAGTAAAGCACATATGATGTGACCGAATAAAAATATAGTTTCAGGGGAGGAACCTGATAAGTTGATGAAGAAGGGGATGCCTTGGGCATCCCCAAGCTTAGACGCTTGAGTCTTCTTGAAATATGCAGGGATGAACCACGGGGGCATCCCCAAGCTTAGACTTTTCACTCTTCTTGATCATATATCATCCTCCTCTCTTGACCCTTGAAAACTTCCTTCACACCAAACTTCTCATAAACTTCATTAGAGGGGTTAGTACTCAAAAAACTTTAGTCCACCTTGGTCCTGTAGTGACACATTGCAAGAACTCAATAAAACATTAGCTACAGCTCTCCACGTCTAGAAAGCCTCACATAAAGTCCACAAGAGACAATGCAAAAAAAGAGACATAATCTGCCAAAACAGAACAGCCAGTAAACACGAATTTTAAAATGGTACTTCCGTTGCTCAAATCAGAAAACTCAAAACTAATGAAAGTTGCGTACATATCTGAGGATCACGCACGTAAATTGGCAGATTTTTCTGAGTTTCCTACAGAGAAATATGCCCAGATTCGTGACAGATAGAAATCTGTTTCTGCGCAGAAATCCAAATCTAGTATCAACCTTCGATTAGAGGCTTCACTTGGCACAACAAAACACAAAACTAAGATAAGGAGAGGTTGCTACAGTATTAAACAACTTCCAAGACACAAATATAAAACAAAGTACTGTAGCAAAATAACACATGGGTTATCTCCCAAGAAGTTCTTTTCTTTATAGCCATTAAGATGGGCTCAGCAGTTTTAAATGATGCACTCGCAAGAAATAGTATTTGAAGCAAAAGAGAGCATCAAAAAGCAAATTCAAAACACATTTAAGTCTAACATGCTTCCTATGTAAAGGAATCTTGTAAATAAACAAGTTCATGAAAAGCAAAGTAACAAGCATAGGAAGATAAAACAAGTGTAGCTTCAAAAATTTCAGCACATAGAGAGGTGTTTTAGTAACATGAAAATTTTTACAACCATATTTTCCTCTCTCATAATAATTTTCAGTAGCTTCATGAACAAACTCAACAATATAACTATCACATGCAGCATACTTTTCATGATTTCCAAACACATAATTTTTATCAATCTCAAGAATAGTGGAATTAAAACTTTCAAACTCACTTTTATCAATAATATAACAAGGTAGTTGATCAATCTCAAGAGATATGGGACTCCTAAATAAAGTCAATACTTCTCCAATCCCATTTTCATTAGTAGCACAATTAATATTGTCAAGTAACATAGGACCATCATCTAGAGCTTTATCATAAACATTTGCCAAGCAAAATTCTTTAGTACCATGCATTTCGACATCAGGCACAAACAAAGCATTATCATAAGATTTATCAAAGTAGCATGGATTATCATATATAACAGCAGCATAATTATTCTCACAAGTTTTACTTATAGGAAATATTTCAAGAGAATCCACAGGAACATAACATTCAACCTTTTCGGTAAGCATGGAGGACAATCAAATAGTGTAAGAGATAAAGAGTTACTCTCATTAGAAGGTTGACATGGGTAGCTAATCCATTCTTCCTCCTTTTGTTCGTCGCTCTCTTCTTCTTTTTCATCCAATGAGCTTTCAAGTTCATCAATTTCCTCCTCTTTTTCATCCAATGAGCTTTCAGGTTCATCAATTTCTTCTTCCACCGGTTCCTGCAAATTGTGAGTGCATTCTTGTGCATTAATGTGTCTCTCTTTATAATCAAGGATATAAGGATTCCTACTGTAGCATTCTATGCAAGAATTAAGGATAGTAGAGACATAATCTTTAAGGCCCTTACAAACAACACAAGTTTCATAATTCTCAACCATGAAGGATTCTATCTCAGAGGCTCCCATAAATAAGACAAATTGTTCTACCTCTTCGAACCCATAATGAATATAGCAATTCCGATTATAGTTCTTAATTAAAAATTCCTCACTAGAGCCACATTGAAATTTAAGATGTTTAGTATCATGTTGAGAGCAACAGTTTATATTATGGCGTTCAAGCAAGATTTCAGCAATTGTATTCAATTTTTCTATCATAGCACTCATTATTTTACCAGTTCTTGATTCTCTATAATTATTATAACATTCTATAAGCTCCAAGTAGGTTGTAGGTTCTCCCATAACAGCAGTTTTTAATTTTTAGATTTTTCAAATTTTTATGGATTTTTGGGTATATGAGGAAAATAAAACAAGACAAAAAGTAACTAGACAAAAGTAAACTAAGCAAAGTAAAACTAGACAGAAATAAACTAAGCACAAATAAACTAGACAAAAGTAAACTAGCAAGACAAAATAAAATAAAAGCAGAGAGAGAGGTAGAGTGTACTCCCCAGGTGAACTTATGAGTAGAGCTATGCCTCCCCGGCAATGGCGCCAGAAAATAGTCTTGATAACCCACAAGTATAGGGGATCGCAACAGTCTTCGAGGGAAATAAAACCCAAATTTATTGATTCGACACAAGGGAGGTAAAGAATACTTATAAGCCTTAACAACTGAGTTGTCAATTCAGCTGCACCTGGAAAAGCACTAGTAACAGGGGTGATGTGAAAGTAGCAGTAATATGAGAGCAGTAGTAACAGTAACACAGCAGCAGTAATAGCAATATGAGAGCAATGGCACCAGAAAATAGTTGATACTACTTCCAATGACATGTAGAACGAGTATATGATGATGAAAGATGGACCGGGGTTCCCAGCTATCTACACTAGTGGCAACTCTCCAATAACAAGTGTTGGGTGAACAAATTACAGTTGGGCAATTGATAGGATTGATAAGGCATTAAGAAAGAACATCAATTCATTAATCATGTAGGCATGTTTTCCATATTTAGTCGTACGTGCTCGCAATGAGAAACTTGCACAACATCTATTGTCCTACCAGCCGGTGGCAGCCGGGCCTCAAGGGAATCTACTGGATATTAAGGTACTCCTTTTAATAGAGCACCGGAGCAAAGCATTAACACTCCGTGAAAACATGTGTCCCTCACATCACCGCCATCCCCTCCGGTTGTCCCGATTTCTGTCACTTCGGGGCCTTTGGTTCCGGACAGTGACATGTGCATACAACTTGTAGATACAATCTAAGCAATAATTATAGAGCTCAAATCTAAGATCATGCCACTCGGGCCCTAGTGACAAGCATTAAACACAATAAGATTGCAGCAACAATAACTTCACAAACTTTGTAGATAGACAATCATAACGTAACAATCCATCGGATCCCAACAAACACAACACCGATTACATCAGATGAATCTCAATCATGTAAGGCAGCTCATGAGATCATTGTATTGAAGTACATGGGGGAGAGTATACCAACTAGCTACAGCTAGAACCCGTAGTCCATGGGGGAACTACTCACGGAGCATGATGGAGGCGATGGCGTTGATGGAGATGGCTTCCGGGGCACTTCCCCGTCCAGGTGCCGAGACAGAGACTCTGTCCCCGAATTGGAGTTTCGCGATGGCGGCGGCGCCCTGGAGTCTTTCTGAGTTTCGTCAAGTGGTACGGTGTTTTTAGGTCGAAAGGGATTTTATAGGCGAAGAGGCGGCGCAGGGGGCACTGGGGGCGCCACACTAGGCCGGCGCGGCCAGGGTCTGGCCCGCGCCGCCATGTGGTGTGGTGGCCCCCTGGCCCCTCTCCGACTCTTCTTCGGTGTTCTGGAGCCTTCCGGGAAAAATAGGAGGTTTGGCGTTGATTTCGTCCAATTCCGAGAATATTGCCCGAACAGCCTTTCTGGAACCAAAAACAGCAGAAAACAGGAACTGGCACTGTGGCATCTCGTTAATAGGTTAGTTCCGGAAAACGCATAAAAACATCATAAAGTGTAAGCAAAACATGTAAGTATTGTCATAAAACAAGCATGGAACGACAGAAATTATGGATACGTCGGGGACGTATCAAGCCCCTCTCCTGGCCTTTATATAGGTGGCCAGGTCCCGAGAGGTTTAATCGAGTACGGGTAGGTTTACAATAGATCTATCTCTAATCTTTCCTTCTTCGGCTCTTTCCGTGTCTTGTACTTCAAGTAATCTTTCGCCGCACCGTCCTAGTGGCCCATCTTGTCTTCGAGTACCTTCATGGGCCTCCACCTGGGCCGTATAGGGTAGAGCAATAGTGGTTAAGTTGGTAATGCCCACGTCACATAGAGAAAAATCTTCCAAGTGTTGAGACTAAATTGGGAATATTACTTGATAATACTGATAAACTTGATAAATCCCTAGGAGGAATTAATGAAAGAATTGCTATCTTAGAAACTTGTGCTATCCATGATAATCAAACCAATAGGATTAGTGAACTTGAAGAAGCTATGGGAACCTTGGGTTCAACTTTTTCTTCTCTTAAGTTTAAGGAGAAAGCTTATGTGGGTAAGGAGCAAAAATTCATGTATGTCTCTAAGGTGCCTAAGCCAAAGAATTATTATAAGCCTAAAATTGATAAAACCCTTAGTACCACTATGGGAAATTTAGATAATGGAGCATCTAAGGTACCCTCTGCAACAAGTTGTGAAAATTATGATGTTGATGCTTCATCTCTTGATAATACTTGATTTGCACTTTCTGCGCCTAGCTGAAAGGCGTTAAAGAAAAGCACTTCTTGGGAGATAACCCATGTTTTTTTATTTTACTACTGTTTTGTTGTGTCTTGGAAGTTGTTACTACTGTAGCAACCTCTCCTTATCATGTATCGTTGTTCCAAGTAAAGTCTCTAATAGAAGGTTGATACTAGATTTGGATTTCTGCGCAGAAACAGATTTCTTATCTGTCACGAATTCGCGTTTTTATCTCTGTAGAAGAATCAAAAAAATCTGCGAAAATTCATGCGTGATCCTCAGATATGTACGCAACTTTCATTAGTTTTGAGCTTTTTCATCTGAGCCTGTTAAGTGCCTCTAAAAAATTCGTCTTTACGGACTGTTCTGTTTTGACAGATTCTGCCTTTTATTTCGCATTGCCTCTTTTACTGTGTTGAGTGGATTTCTTTGTTCCATTAACTTTCAGTAGCCTTGGGCAATGTCCAGAAGTGTTAATAATGATTTTGCCCTCTCTGAACATATGAATTTTTGATTATGCACTAACCCTCTAATGAGTTTATTTTGAGTTTGGTGTGGAGGAAGTTTTCAAGGGTCAAGAGAGGAGGATGATATGATATGATCAAGAAGAGTGAAAAGTCTAAGCTTGGGGATGCCCCCGTGGTTCATCCCTGCATATTTCAAGAAGACTCAAGCATCTAAGCTTGGGGATGCCCAAGGCATCCCCTTCTTCATCGACAACTTATCAGGTCACCTCTAGTGAAACTATATTTTTATTCCGTCACATCTTATGTTCTTTACTTGGAGCGTCTGTTTGTTTTTGTTTTTGTTTGAATAAAATCGGATCCTAGCATTCCTTGTGTTGGAGAAAGACATGCTCCGCTTTTTCACATGAACACTGGTGTTCTTAGCTATACTTTAATGTTCATGGCGAACGTTGAAAACCGCTTCGTTAATTGCTATTTGGTTGGAAACAGAAAATGCTTCATATGGTAAATGGTATATGGTCTTGAATAATTTGATACTTGGCAATTGTTTTGAGCTCTCATAGATCATGTTTAAGCTTTTGCATCATGTAGTTTAAACCTATTAGTGGAGAACTACCATAGAGCTTGTTGAAATTTGGATTGCATGATTGATCTCTCTATGGTCTAGATATTTTCTGGTAAAAGTGTTTGAGCAACAAGGAGACAATGTAGAGACTTATAATGCTTGCAATATGTTATTATGTAAGTTTTGTTGTACCGGTTCATACTTGTGTTTGCTTCAAACAACCTTGCTAGCCAAAGCCTTGCACTGAGAGGAAATGTTTCTCGTGCATCCAAAACCTTGAGCCAAAACTCATGCCATTTGTGTCCACCATAACTACCTACTATGTGGTATTTCTCTGCCATTCCAAAGTAAATTGCTTGCGTGCTACCTTTAAAATTTCATTCCTTGTCTTTGCAATACATAGCTCATGGGAAAATAGCTTAAAAACTATTGTGGTATTGAATATGTTGCTATGTATCTTAGTTCTTATAAGTTGCTTGTTGAGCGGTAACCATGTTTCTGGGGACGCCATCAACTTTTACTTTGTTGAATATCATGTGAGTTGCTATGCATGTTTGTCTTGTCTGAAGTAAGGGTGATTTATCATGATTAAATGGTTTGAGTATGCATATTGTTAGAGAAGAACATTGGGCCGCCAACCAAAGCCATGTATCATGGTGGAAGTTTCAGCTTGGACATTAATCCTCAATCTCTTATGAGAATATTATTGTTGTTGAATGCTTAAGCATTAAAAAGAGGAGTCCATTATCTGTTTTCTATGTTGTCCCGGTATGGATGTCCTCAAGTTGAGATATATCAAAATCGAGAAATCAAATGTGATTTATCTCCTTGGACCTTTGTACGGGTGGCATAGAGGTACCCCTTTGTGACACTTAGTTGAAACATATGTAATGCAATGATAATCCATGGAAATCCAAGCTAATTAGGACAAGGTGCGGGCACTATTGGTATTCGATGCATGAGGCTTGCAACTTATAAGAGGTTTTATGCATAACACATATGAATTATTACTACCGTTGACAAAATTGTTTCCATGTTTTCAAAATAAAAGCTCTAGCACATGAGTAATCCATGCTTCCCTCTGCGAAGGGCCTTTCTTTTACTTTATGTTGAGTCAGTTTACCTACTTCTTTCTATCTTAGAAGCAAACACTTGTGTCAACTGTGTGCATTGATTCTTACATACTTGCTTATTTGCATTCATCATATTACTTTGTGTTGACAATTATCCATGAGATATACATGTTGAAGTTGAAAGCAACCGCTGAAACTTATATCTTCCTTTGTGTTGCTTCAAAACCTTCTATTAAGAATCTATTGCTTTATGAGTTAACTCTTATGCAAGACTTATTGATGCTTGTCTTGAAAGTACTATTCATGAAAAGTCTTTGCTATATGATTCAGTTGTTTAGTCATTATCTTTACCATTGCTTTGAATCACTTCATTCATCTCATATGCTTTACAATAGTATTGATCAAGATTATGATAGTAGCATGTCACTTCAGAAATTATCCTTGTTATCGTTTACCTACTCGAGGGCGAGTAGGAACTAAGCTTGGGGATGCTTGATACGTCTCAAACGTATCTATAATTTCTTATGTTCCATGCTAGTTTTATGACAATACTCACATGTTTTATATACACTTTACATCATTTTGATGCATTTTCCGGCACTAACCTATTAACAAGATGCCGAAGCGCGCTGTTTTCTGCTGTTTTTGGTTTCAGAAATCCTACACAGGAAATATTCTCGGAATTGGACGAAAGAAAAGCCCACGGTCTTATTTTGCACGGAGCCTTCCAGAAGTCCGAAGAGGATACGAAGAGGGGCGACGAGGCAGCCACACCCTACGGGGCGCGGCCCCACCCCTGGCCGCGCCGCCCTATGGGTGGGCCCTCGAGCGTCCCCCGACTCTGCCCCTTCGCCTATATATTCTCTCCGTCGCGAAAACCCTATTACCGAGAGCCACGATACGAGAAAAGTTACTGTGACGCCGCCGCCGCCAATCCCATCTCGGGGGATTCAGGAGATCGCCTCCGGCACCCTGCCGGAGAGGGGAATCATCACCAGAGGGCTCTACATCACCATGCCCGCCTCCGGACTGATGCGTGAGTAGTTCATCCTTGGACTATGGGTCCATAGCAGTAGCTAGATGGTTGTCTTCTCCTCTTGTGCTATCATGTTTAGATCTTGTGAGCTGCCTATCATGATCAAGATCGTCTATTTGTAATGCTACATGTTGCGTTTGTTGGGATCCGATGAATATGGAATACTATGTCAAGTTGATTAATTGATCTATCATATATGTGTTGTTTATGTTCTTGCATGCTCTCCGTTGCTAGTAGAGGCTCTGGCCAAGTTGATACTTGTAACTCCAAGAGGGAGTATTTATGCTCGATAGTGGGTTCATGCCTCCATTGAATCTGGGACAGTGACAGAAAGTTCTAAGGTTGTGGATGTGCTGTTGCCACTAGGGATAAAACATCAATGCTTTGTCTAAGGATATTTGTGTTGATTACATTACGCACCATACTTAATGCAATTGTCTGTTGTTTGCAACTTAATACTGGAAGGGGTGCGGATGCTAACTCGAAGGTGGACTTTTTAGGCATAGATGCATGCTGGATAGCGGTCTATGTTATTTGTCGTAATGCCCTAATTAAATCTCATAGTAGTCATCATGATATGTATGTGCATTGTTATGCCCTCTCTATTTGTCAATTGCCCAACTGTAATTTGTTCACCCAACATGCTATTTATCTTATTGGAGAGACACCACTAGTGAACTGTGGACCCCGGTCCATTCTTTTACATCTGAAATACAATCTATTCTCTGTTGTTCTTCGCAAACAAACATCATTCTCCACACCATACGTTTAATCCTTTGTTTACAGCAAGCCGGTGAGATTGACAACCTCACTGTTAAGTTGGGGCAAAGTATTGTGATTGTGTTGTGTAGGTTCCACGTTGGCGCCGGAATCCCTGGTGTTGCGCCGCACTACACTCCTCCACCAACAACCTTCACGTGGCCTTCATCTCCTACTAGTTCGATAACCTTGGTTTCTTTCTGAGGGAAAACTTACTGCTGTGCGCATCACACCTTCCTCTTGGGGTTCCCCATCACGGCCCAATGTTCTTCTCTAACAACATGCATACTCAAACCATTTCAACTCATGGCAAATCTCCCTTACTTCAGACAAGACGAACATGCATAGCAACTCACATGATATTCAACAAAGGTGTAACAGGTTGATGGCGTCCCCAGAAACATGGTTACCGCTCAACAAGCAACTTATAAGAACTAAGATACATAAGCGACATATTCATTACCACAATAGTTTTTTAGGCTACTTTCCCATGAGCTATGTATTGCAAAGACAAGGAATGAATTTTTAAAGGTAGCACACAAGAAATTTACTTTGGAATGGCAGAAAAATACCACATAATAGGTAGTTATGGTGGACACAAATGGCATGGGTTTTGGCTCAAGGTTTTGGATGCACGAGAAGCATTCCCTCTCAGTACAAGGCTTTGGCTAGCAAGGTTGTTTGAAGCAAACACAAGTATGAACCGGTACAGCAAAAACTTACACAAGAACATATTGCAAGCATTATAAGACTCTACACTGTCTTCCTTGTTGTTCAAACACTTTTACCAGAAAATATCTAGACCTTAGAGAGACCAATCATGCAATCCAAATTTCAACAAGCTCTACGGTAGTTCTCCACTAATAGATTTAAACTACATGATGCAAGAGCTTAAACATGATCTACTTGAGAGCTCAAAAAAATTGCCAAGTATCAAATTATTCAAGACAATATGAAGCATTTTCTGTTTCCAACCAAATAACAATAAGTATAAGTGCTGCGGCTTTCAGCTTTCGCCATGAATATTAAAGTAAAACGAAGAACACAAGTGTTCAAATGAAAAAGCGGAGCGTGTCTCTCTCCAATACAAGGATTGCTAGGATCCGAATTTATTCAAACATAAACAAAAATAAAACCAAACAGACACTCCAAGTAAAGCACATAAGATGTGACGGAATTAAAATATAGTTTCACTAGAGGTGACCTGATAAGTTGTTGATGAAGAAGGGGATGCCTTGAGCATCCCCAAGCTTAGACGCTTGAGTCTTCTTGAAATATGCAGGGATGAACCACGGGGGCATCCCCAAGCTTAGAATTTTCACTCTTCTTGATCATATCATATCATCCTCCTCTCTTGATCCTTGAAAACTTCCTTCACACCAAACTCAAAACAATCTCATTAGAGGGTTAGTGCATAATCAAAAATTCACATGTTCAGCAAGGACACAATCATTCCCAACACTTCTGGACATTACCCAAGGCTACTGAAATTTAATGGAGCAAAGAAATCCACTCAAACACAGTAAAAGAGGCAATGTGAAATAAAAGGCAGAATCTGTCAAAACAGAACAGTCCTTAAAGACGAATTTTTTGTGGTACTTAACTTGCTCAGATGGAAAAGCTCCAGTTGAATGAAAGTTGCGTACATATCTGAGGATTACTCATGAATTTTTTCAGAATTTTTAGATTCTTCTACAGAGAGAGAAACGCAAATTCGTGACAGCTAAAAATCTGTTTCTGCGCAGAAATCCAAATCTAGTATCAACTTCCTATTAGAGACTTTATTTGGCACAACAATGCAAGAAAATAAAGATACAAAGGTATTGCTACAGTAGTAACAAGCACCTTGACTCAAATATAAAACAAAAATTGCAGAAATAAAATAATGGGTTGTCTCCCATAAGCGCTTTTCTTTAACGCCTTTCAGCTAGGCGCAGAAAGTGCAAATCAAGTATCATCAAGAGAAAAGCATTAACCTTATTACCACGGGCTTTACGCCTACCTTTCTTACTCTTATTCTTACTCTTTGGTCTAGGGAATACATGACCGCATCCGGGTGTAGAGGTGAAATTTAGAGTGCCTTTTCCCACATCTATGGTTGCTCCCAATAGTTTCAGCAGGGATCTTCCAAGTGTGATTTGTCCTGTCCCTACACATTCAATAACGAGATAATCAGTGGATACCGTTCTTCCAAGAAAGGTTGTGAACACACCTTCAGCTATCCCCTCAGGAATTATAACAGAATTATCAGTAAGAGTTATTCCTTCTCCACCTTCAGTAAGTCCCCAAAGTGTCAAAGATTCATAAATACTTTTAGGCATAAGGCAAAACTCAGACATAATATCACAACGGGCATAAAAAGTTTCACCACAAATAGCAACCTTAATAGTAGGGACCCACATTGAAGGTTCAAAGCTTACTGGAACATAATCATAATATTCACGAATCTGATTATACCCTTCTTTTAAACAAGATATATTTGTCTCGAGAGTGTTTAATCTATTATGAATGCTAGCAAGAGATGAATCAAAGTTATTAGCTGAGCTAGATGATGCAACCAATTTTTTTATGGCATTAAAAGCTTGATCCCCATCGCAGTGAAGGAAATCTCCTCCCACTACAGCATCCAAAGCATATCTATAGCGAAGAATAAGCCCAAAATAAAAGTTACTAAGAAGCAAGCTTAGAGTCATTTTAGGTTCAGTTTTACCATAAGAATCAAAAATTCTAGACCAAGCTTCTTTAAAACTCTCCTCATCCCCTTGTTTAAAAGTAAAGATCAATTCCTCAGGTGACAAAGTAACAAGTACAGGACTAGACATGATAACAAAATAAATTAAATGCAAGTAACTAATTTTTGTGTGTTTTTGATATGAAGAAAGCAAACAAGACAGAAAATAAAATAAAGCAACACAATAAACAAAGTAAAGAGATTGGGCGTGAGAGACTCCCCTTGCAGCGTGTCTTGATCTCCCAACGGCGTGGGAAGTTTTGATGGCGGTTGACGGGCTTGATGGAGTGTCTTGATTACTCCCCGGCAACGGCGCCAGAAAAGTTGCTGCTGGCGTGTAGAGAGGCAGCTCCTTGTGACGGTAAAGCACACGTCCGTTGGGAATGTAGGATAACGTAGCATAGAAAACAAAAATTTTCCTACGGCGAACACGCAATCCAAGCCAAGATGCAATCTAGAAGACGGTAGCAACGAGGGGATTGTCGAGACTCACCCTTGAAGAGATTCCAAAGCCTACAAGAGGAGGCTCTTGTTGCTGCGGTAGACGTTCACTTGCCGCTTGCAAAAGCGCGTAGAAGATCTTGATCACGATCGGTTCCGGCGCCACGAACGGGCAGCACCTCCGTACTCGGTCACACGTTCGGTTGTTGATGAAGACGACGTCCACCTCCCCGTTCCAGCGGGCAGCGGAAGTAGTAGCTCCTCTTGAATCCGACAGCACGACGGCGTGGTGTCGGTGGCGGTGGAGAAATCCGGCGGAGCTTCGCTAAGCGTGCGGGATATGGTGGAGGAGCGGGGCGCTAGGGTTTGGGGAGAGGGGGTGGCCGGCCACTATAGGGGGCGGCCAAGCTTGTGGCTTTGGTGTGGCCGGCCCCCTCCCCTTGGCCCTCTATATATAGGTGGAAGCCCCAAGTGTTGGACTACAAGTCTTCGAATAAGACCCGAACCCAAAACCTTCCATATGGTGGGAAACCTTCCCTCCCACTAGAGGTGGGAATTCCACCTTCCATAGGGGGGGTGGCCGGCCCCCTAAGGGGGAGTCCACTTGGGACTCCTCCCCCACTAGGGTTGGCCGGCCATGGAGGTGGAGTCCCATGTGGACTCCACCTTCCTTGGTGGTTTCTTCCGGACTTTTCTAGAACCTTCTAGAACCTTCCATAGAACCTTCCGCATCATTTTATTCACATAAAATGACATCCTATATATGAATCTTATTCTCCGGACCATTCCGGAACTCCTCGTGATGTCCGGGATCACATCCGGGACTCCGAACAAATATTCGAACTCCATTCCATATTCAAGTTCTACCATTTCAACATCCAACTTTAAGTGTGTCACCCTACGGTTCGCGAACTATGCGGACATGGTTGAGTACTCACTCCGACCAATAACCAATAGCGGGATCTGGAGATCCATAATGGCTCCCACATATTCAACGATGACTTTAGTGATCGAATGAACCATTCACATACGATACCAATTCCCTTTGTCACGCGATATTTTACTTGTCCGAGGTTTGATCATCGGTATCACACTATACCTTGTTCAACCTCGTCTCCTGACAAGTACTCTTTACTCGTACCGTGGTATGTGGTCTCTTATGAACTTATTCATATGCTTGCAAGACATTAGACGACATTCCACCGAGAGGGCCCAGAGTATATCTATCCGTCATCGGGATGGACAAATCCCACTATTGATCCATATGCCTCAACTCATACTTTCCGGATACTTAATCCCACCTTTATAACCACCCATTTACGCAGTGGCGTTTGATGTAATCAAAGTACCTTTCCGATATAAGTGATTTACATGATCTCATGGTCATAAGGACTAGGTAACTATGTATCGAAAGCTTATAGCAAATAACTTAATGACGTGATCTTATGCTACGCTTAATTGGGTGTGTCCATTACATCATTCATATAATGATATAACCTTGTTATTAATAACATCCAATGTTCATGATTATGAAACTAATCATCTATTAATCAACAAGCTAGTTAAGAGGCTTACTAGGGACTCTTTGTTGTTTACATATCACACATGTATCAATGTTTCGGTTAATACAATTATAGCATGGTATATAAACATTTATCATAAACATAAAGATATATAATAACCACTTTTATTATTGCCTCTTGGGCATATCTCCAACAGTCTCCCACTTGCACTAGAGTCAATAATCTAGATTACATTGTAATATACCTAACACCCATGGCATTCTGGTGTTGGTCATGCTTTGCCCTAGGGAGAGCTTTAGTCAACGGATTCAGATCAGTGTGTACTTTGCAAATCTTTACTTCTCCATCTTCGATGTACTCGCGAATCGAGTGGTAACGCAGCTTGATATGCTTCAGCCTCTTGTGTGACCTTGGCTCTTGTGCATTGGCGATGGCACCCATGTTATCACAGTAGATGACAAATGGGTCCAATGCACTAGGAACCACACCGAGCTCTACAATGAACCTCTTCATCCATACCGCTTCTGATGAAGCCTCTGAAGCCGCTATGTACTCCGATTCTGTTGAGGATTTCGCCACCGTGCACTGCTTCGAGCTTGCCCAGCTTACTGCAGCACCATTCAATATAAACACGTACCCAGATTGTGACTTAGAGTCATCAGGATCAGTGTTCCAACTTGCATCGGTGTAACTTGTTACAACGAGCTCTTGGTCACCTCCATAACAAAGAAACATATCCTTAGTTCTTTTCAAGTACTTCAGGATATTCTTGACCGCTGTCCAGTGTTCCATTCCTGGATCACTTTGATATCTGCTAGTTAAACTAACAGCATGTGCTATATCCGGTCTTGTACATAGCATGGCATACATGATAGAGCCTACTGCCGAGGCATAGGGGATCTGACTCATCCTTTCTCTTTCTTCTGCCGTAGCCGGTCCTTGAGTCTTACTCAAGACCTTGCCTGGTAACATAGGTAAGAATCCTTTCTTACTTTCGTCCATTCTAAACTTCTTTAGAATCTTGTCCAGGTATGTACTCTGTGATAGCCCTATTAGACGTCTTGATCTATCTCTATAAATCTTGATGCCTAATATGTATGATGCTTCACCAAGGTCTTTCATTGAAAAACTATTATTCAAATAACCCTTTACACTGCTTAATAGTTCTATATCATTCCCAATCAATAATATGTCATCTACATATAATATCAGGAATGCTACAGAGCTCCCACTCACTTTCTTGTAAATACAGGCCTCTCCATGACACTGTATAAACCCGAAGTCTTTGATCACCTTATCAAAACGTCGGTTCCAACTTCTCGATGCTTGCTTCAGTCCATAGATTGAACGCTGAAGTTTGCATACTTTGTCAGCATTTTTAGGATCGACAAAACCTTTGGGTTGTACCATATACAACTCTTCCTCAATGTCTCCATTAAGGAACGCCGTTTTGACATCCATCTGCCAAATCTCATAATCGAAAAATGCAGCTATTGCTAACAAAATCCTCACAGATTTTAGCTTCGCTACAGGTGAGAAAGTCTCATCGTAGTCAACACCTTGAATTTGTCGGAAACCCTTTGCGACAAGTCGAGCTTTATAGACAGTAATATTACCATCAGCATCTGTTTTTCTTTTGAAGATCCATTTATTCTCGACAGCCTTGCGGCTATCAGGTAAGTCTACCAAAGTCCATACTTTGTTATCATACATGGATCCCATTTCGGATTTCATGGCTTCTTGCCATTTGTTGGAATCTGGGCTCATCATCGCTTCTTCATACGTCGCAGGGTCTTCATCATTGTTATCCACAATCATGACATTTAGACAAGGATCATACCAATCTGGAGTGGCACGATCCCTTGTCGATCTGCGAGGTTCAGTAGCTGTCTCATTTGAAGTTTCATGATCATTATCATTAGCTTCCTCTGTTGTCGGTGTAGGTGGTACAGGAACATTTTCCGGTACTGCGCTACTCTGATCAACGAGTAGAGATTCTTCAATCTCATCGAGTTCTACTTTTCTTCCAGTCACTTCTTTAGTGAGAAATTCTTTCTCAAGAAAGGTTCCGTTCTTAGCAACAAAGATCTTGCCTTCGGATCTGTGATAGAAAGTGTACCCTATAGTTTCCTTAGGGTATCCTATGAAGACGCATTTCTCCGCTTTGGGTTCTAGCTTGTCCGGTTGTAACTTTTTTACATAGGCTTCGCAACCCCAAACTTTTAGGAACGACAGCTTAGGTTTCTTATTAAACCATAATTCATACGGCGTCGTTTCAACGGATTTTGATGGTGCTCTATTTAAAGTGAATGCGGCTGTCTCTAATGCATAACTCCAAAATGATAACGGCAAATCAGTAAGAGACATCATAGAACGAACCATATCTAAGAGAGTTCGATTACGACGTTCGGACACACCGTTTCGTTGTGGTGTTCCCGGCGGTGTCAATTGTGAAAGTATTCCGCATTTCTTTAAATGCATGCCAAACTCATAACTCAGATATTCACCTCCGCGATCAGATCGTAGAAATTTAATCTTCTTGTTACGTTGATTTTCTACTTCACTTTGGAATTCCTTAAACTTCTCGAAAGTTTCGGATTTATGTTTCATTAAATAGATATACCCATATCTACTTAAATCATCTGTGAAGGTTAGAACATAACGATAACCACCGCGCGATGCTACACTCATTGGTCCACACACATCGGTATGTATGATTTCCAATAAGTCAGTAGCTCGCTCCATCATACCCGAGAATGGAGTCTTAGTCATTTTTCCCATCAGACATGCTTCGCATCTATCAAGTGACTCAAAGTCAAGTGATTCAAGTAATCCATCGGTATGGAGTTTCTTCATGCGTTTCACTCCAATATGACCAAGACGACAGTGCCACATATAAGTAGAATTATCATTCAATTTAATTCGCTTAGCATCAATGTTATGTATATGCGTATTACTACTATCGAGATCTAACAGAAATAAGCCATTCTTTTGTGGTGCTCGACCATAAAAGATATTATTCATAAAAATAGAACAACCATTATTCTCAGACTTGAATGAATAACCGTCTTGCATTAAACAAGATCCAGATATAATGTTCATGCTCAACGCGGGTACATAATAACAATTATTTAGGCTTAAAACTAATCCCGAAGGTAGATGTAGAGGAAGTGTCCCGACTGCGATCACATTGACCTTGGATCCGTTTCCAACGCGCATCGTCACTTCATCTTTCAGTAGTTGTCGTTTATTCTTTAGTTCCTGTTTCGAGTTACAAATATGAGCAACCGAACCAGTATCAAATACCCAGGTACTAGAACGAGAACTAGTGAGATAAACATCTATAACATGTATATCAGATATACCTTCTTTCTTCTTCTTGACAAGGCCGCTCTTCAGATCCGCCAAATACTTGGAGCAATTACGCTTCCAGTGTCCCTTCTCCTTGCAGTAATAGCACTCAGCATCAGGCTTAGGGCCGTTCTTAGGTTTCATAGGAGGCGTGGCAGCTTTCTTGCCACCCTTCTTGAATTTTCCCTTAGACTTGCCCTGTTTCTTGAAACTGGTGGTCTTGTTGACCATCAACACTTGGTGCTCTTTCTTGATCTCAATCTCAGCAGCTTTTAGCATGCCAAAGAGTTCAGGAAACTCCTTGTTCATGTTCTGCATATTGTAGTTCATCACAAAGTTCTTGTAACTTGGTGGCAGTGATTGAAGGACACGATTAATCCCCAGTCTGTTAGGAATCACTATTCCCAAGTCACTGAGTTTCTTCGCATGCCCGGTCATAACGAGCATGTGCTCACTAATGGAGCTGCCTTCTTCCATCATACAGCTGAAAAAGTGTTTCGATGCTTCATAGCATTCCACGGCCGCATGAGTCTCAAAAATAGTCTTCAACTCTTTTATCAACTCATGAGGATCGTGGTGCTCAAAACGTTTTTGAAGATCGGATTCCAGACTGCATAAGATGGCACACTGAACTTGAGAGTACCGAGTTTTCCGAGTTGCGTAAACATTCTTTACTTCATCGGTTTCAGTTTCTGCAGGAGGGTCACCTAGCGGTGCATCAAGCACATATTGCAGATTTCCGCCATTGAGGAAGATCCTCACATGACGGAACCAGTCGGTGAAGTTGCTACCGTTGCTCTTAAGCTTTTCTTTCTCTAGGAACTGGTTAAAATTGATTGAGGACGCCATATCTACAACATATTTGCAATAGTTTAGACTAAGTTTATGACAAATTGAGTTCAAATTTTAATTCTACATAATTAAAAATCTAGGTGAACTCCCACTCAAAACAATATCCCTCGCATTGTCTTAGTGATCACACGAACCAAATCCATCACACCTATGCCCGATCATCACGAGACAAGATGTAATTTCAATGGCGAACACTCAAAGTGTTCATCATATCAATCATATGATTCATGCTCTACCTTTCGGTATCACGTGTTCCGAGACCATGTCTTTACATGCTAGGCTCGTCAAGGCCACCTTAGTATCCGCATGTGCAAAACTGTCTTGCACCCGTTATATGTACTTATCGAATCTATCACACCCGATCATCACGAGATGCTTCGAAACGATAAGACTTGATAACGGTGCTACTAAGGATGAACACTTTATTATCTTGAGATTTTAGTGAGAGGGATCATCTTATAATGCTACCGTCGCGATCTAAGCAAAATAAGATGCATAAAAGGATTAACATCACATGCAGTTCATATGTGATATGATATGGCCCTTTTGTCTTTGCGCCTTTGATCTTCATCTCCAAAGCACGGACATGATCTCCATCATCAACGGGCATGATCTCCATCATCGTCGGCGAAGCACCAAGGTCAATGGCGCCGTCTTCATGATCGTCCTCCATGTAGCAACTATTACAACTACTTTGAAATACTACTCAACATGAAATTTAAAGACAACCATAAGGCTCCTGCCGGTTGCCACAATACAATAATGATCATCTCATACATATTCATCATCACATTATGGCCATATCACATCACCAAACCCTGCAAAAACAAGTTAGACGTTCTCTAATTTGGTTTGCATATTTTACGTGGTTTAGGGTTTTCGAGCAAGATCCAATCTACCTACGAACATGAACCACAACGGTGATACTAGTGTTGTCAATAGAAGAGTAAATTGAATCTTCACTATAGTAGGAGAGACAGACACCCGCAAAGCCACTTATGCAATACAAGTTGCATGTCAAGCGTGGAGCAAATCTCATGAACGCGGTCATGTAAAGTTAGCCCGAGCCGCTTCATCCCACTATGCCACAAAGATGCAAAGTACTCAACTAAAGATAACAAGAGCATCAACGCCCACAAACCATTGTGTTCTACTCGTGCAACCATCTATGCATAGACACGGCTCTGATACCACTGTAGGATAACGTAGCATAGAAAACAAAAATTTTCCTACGGCGAACACGCAATCCAAGCCAAGATGCAATCTAGAAGACGGTAGCAACGAGGGGATTGTCGAGACTCACCCTTGAAGAGATTCCAAAGCCTACAAGAGGAGGCTCTTGTTGCTGCGGTAGACGTTCACTTGCCGCTTGCAAAAGCGCGTAGAAGATCTTGATCACGATCGGTTCCGGCGCCACGAACGGGCAGCACCTCCGTACTCGGTCACACGTTCGGTTGTTGATGAAGACGACGTCCACCTCCCCGTTCCAGCGGGCAGCGGAAGTAGTAGCTCCTCTTGAATCCGACAGCACGACGGCGTGGTGTCGGTGGCGGTGGAGAAATCCGGCGGAGCTTCGCTAAGCGTGCGGGATATGGTGGAGGAGCGGGGCGCTAGGGTTTGGGGAGAGGGGGTGGCCGGCCACTATAGGGGGCGGCCAAGCTTGTGGCTTTGGTGTGGCCGGCCCCCTCCCCTTGGCCCTCTATATATAGGTGGAAGCCCCAAGTGTTGGACTACAAGTCTTCGAATAAGACCCGAACCCAAAACCTTCCATATGGTGGGAAACCTTCCCTCCCACTAGAGGTGGGAATTCCACCTTCCATAGGGGGGGTGGCCGGCCCCCTAAGGGGGAGTCCACTTGGGACTCCTCCCCCACTAGGGTTGGCCGGCCATGGAGGTGGAGTCCCATGTGGACTCCACCTTCCTTGGTGGTTTCTTCCGGACTTTTCTAGAACCTTCTAGAACCTTCCATAGAACCTTCCGCATCATTTTATTCACATAAAATGACATCCTATATATGAATCTTATTCTCCGGACCATTCCGGAACTCCTCGTGATGTCCGGGATCACATCCGGGACTCCGAACAAATATTCGAACTCCATTCCATATTCAAGTTCTACCATTTCAACATCCAACTTTAAGTGTGTCACCCTACGGTTCGCGAACTATGCGGACATGGTTGAGTACTCACTCCGACCAATAACCAATAGCGGGATCTGGAGATCCATAATGGCTCCCACATATTCAACGATGACTTTAGTGATCGAATGAACCATTCACATACGATACCAATTCCCTTTGTCACGCGATATTTTACTTGTCCGAGGTTTGATCATCGGTATCACACTATACCTTGTTCAACCTCGTCTCCTGACAAGTACTCTTTACTCGTACCGTGGTATGTGGTCTCTTATGAACTTATTCATATGCTTGCAAGACATTAGACGACATTCCACCGAGAGGGCCCAGAGTATATCTATCCGTCATCGGGATGGACAAATCCCACTATTGATCCATATGCCTCAACTCATACTTTCCGGATACTTAATCCCACCTTTATAACCACCCATTTACGCAGTGGCGTTTGATGTAATCAAAGTACCTTTCCGATATAAGTGATTTACATGATCTCATGGTCATAAGGACTAGGTAACTATGTATCGAAAGCTTATAGCAAATAACTTAATGACGTGATCTTATGCTACGCTTAATTGGGTGTGTCCATTACATCATTCATATAATGATATAACCTTGTTATTAATAACATCCAATGTTCATGATTATGAAACTAATCATCTATTAATCAACAAGCTAGTTAAGAGGCTTACTAGGGACTCTTTGTTGTTTACATATCACACATGTATCAATGTTTCAGTTAATACAATTATAGCATGGTATATAAACATTTATCATAAACATAAAGATATATAATAACCACTTTTATTATTGCCTCTTGGGCATATCTCCAACAGGAACCCCAAGAGGAAGGTATGATGAGTACAGCAGCGAGTTTTCCCTCAGTAAGAAACCAAGGTTTATCGAACCAGTAGGAGATGAAGGCCACGTGAAGGTTGTTGGTGAAGGAGTGTAGTGCGGCGCAACACCAGTGATTCCGGCGCCAACGTGGAACCTGCACAACACAATCAAACTACTTTGTCCCAACTTAACAGTGAGGTTGTCAATCTCACCGGCTTGCTGAAAACAAAGGATTAAACGTATGGTGTGGAGAATTATGTTTGCTTGCAGAAAACAAAAGAGAACAATGATTGCAGTAGGTTGTATTTCAGATGTAAAAGAATGGACCGGGGTCCACAGTTCACTAGTGGTGTCTCTCCAATAAGATAAATAGCATGTTGGGTGAACAAATTACAGTTGGGCAATTGACAAATAGAGATGCACATACATATCATGATGACTACTATGAGATTTACTTAGGGCATTACGACAAAGAACATAGACCGCCATCCAGCATGCATCTATGCCTAAAAAGTCCACCTTCGGTTAGCATCCGCACCCCTTCCAGTATTAAGTTGCAAACAACAGACAATTGCATTAAGTACTGTGCGTAATGTAAACAATACAAATATCCTTAGACAAAGCATTGATGTTTTATCCCTAGTGGCAACAACACATCCACAACCTTAGGGGTTGCTGTCACTCCCCCAGATTCAATGGAGACATGAACCCACTATCTAGCATAAATACTCCCTCTTGGAGTCACAAGTATCAACTTGGCCAGAGCCTCTACTAGCAACGGAGAGCATGCAAGAACATAAATAACATATATGATAGATCAATAATCAACTTGACATAGTATTCCATATTCATCGGATCCCAACAAACACAACATGTAGCATTACAAATAGATGATCTTGATCATGATAGGCAGCTCACAAGATCAAAACATGATAGCACAAGAGGAGAAGACAACCATCTAGCTACTGCTATGGACCCGTAGTCCAAGGATGAACTACTCACGCATCAGTCCGGAGGCGGGCATGGTGATGTAGAGCCCTCCGGTGATGATTCCCCTCTCCGGCAGGGTGCCGGAGGCGATCTTCTGAACCCCCGAGATGGGGTTGACGGCGGCGGCGTCTCTGAACTTTTCGTATCGTGGCTCTCGGTACTAGGGTTTTCGCGACGGAAGGAATAAATAGGCGAAGGGGCAGCGTCGGGGGGCGCCGAGGGGCCCACCCCAGGGCGGCGCGGGAGGTGGGGCCGCGCCCCCTATGGTGTGGCCGCCTCGTTGCTCCTCTTCGTCTGCTCTTCGGTGTTCTGGAAGACTCCGTGGAAAATAAGACCGTGGGCTTTTGTTTCGTCCAATTCCGAGAATATTCGTAAACTAACTTTTCTGAAATCAAAAACAGCAGAAAATAGGAACTGGCACTGCGGCATCTTGTTAATAGGTTAGTCTCGGAAAATGCATAAAAACATTATAAAGTATGACTAAAACATGTTGGTATTGTCATAAAACTAGCATGGAACATAAGAAATTATAGATACGTTGGAGACGGATATCTTGCCCCTTCGGCCAGCATTGAGATCCTTGGAGATACTTTTAGGCAATTTCTGATTCAAAGCAAGAGATACCACCAAAAATTAGTCAATGGCACCAATGCACTGAAGACTGAACCATGTGAGACTTTGAGCAGAGAAGACATCAAGATAAGAGCAGTTATGTTGTCATATACTCACGAACATAGCCTTCAGATGCGTCCTGGTCACCACACGGGTGGCCACAGCAATGAGCTGAGACCTCGGTGATCTGGCTGGGGCAGGTGCAGGAGCCTGGGCTGGTACACGAGCTGGTGCTGATGCAGGAGACTGCTGGGCAGGTGCAGTAAACGGTGCCTCTAGAGGAACCGGTGCTGATGCAGGAGACTGTTGGGCAGGTGCAGTAAACGGTGCAGCTAGAGGAACCAGTGCTGATGCAGGAGCCTGCTGGGCAGGTGCAGTAAACGGTGCTGGTACAGGAACCGGTGCTGATGCAGGAGAGTGGGAAGCCGGTGCCGGTGCTGGTGTGGGTGCCCTTTGTGACATCCGCTCCTGTTCCATCAGGGGATCTGCAGCTTTGATCATGTTAAACCCAGCAAGCTAGAACAGAGGGAATGGTTTAGAACAACTGCTCAGAATGCAGTAATCAAAGGATATGAGTACAAAAAAGTTACATATTATATATTTGGAAGTGTCTCCAACTCTGTAAGCAGTTACGTATATCTGCCCGTTTGAGTTTCTGATCCTCAGCTCGTCGCCCTTCTTCAGACCGTAGTCAAAAGCAAACTTTCTCCAATCATGTCCATACAAATATGTGATGGCCTGCGTCTTGTAGACATACACCTCATAGACCGTGTAGGTGTTCATCAATTTGCCATTGCCATGCATAGTGAAAGACCCTTCATGCGGACACATCTGGTTAATCATTGGACGAAGTTCACAAGGTACAGTCTGCAGGTGAAAATTGATACTAATGTAAGAAGCAGGAAGACTAAAAACAAGACTTTACTATATGCCAATTCATGCTAAACCACTGAGAATACATACCTGTAACTCTGTGAAGGAGTTATTAGAAAGGTAGATAGAGCCATAGGAGGTGTTATATGCGGGGTATGTACATGGGCCCGCCATATTCCCGCAAGCTCGGCATCGGGATGGTGAAGGAAACATGGGAGGTACTACTGGTGCGTAGCGCTGAATGTAAGTGGAAGAATTAGGTTGTGTAAAGTGCATAGTTCAGAGCAATGCAAATGTTGACAAGCGAGTGCATAACACTATGTTACAAACTGAACAGTCAAAATTTAGTGTATGATGAATATAAGCATGCTAATTTGGCGTTTCCGAATTCCAAAAAGCATTAGACAGAGCCGGTGATAATATCAGACATAAATCATGGCATGTATATGTGGCTTAAGAAAATATACCCGAACCCTTGGATGGTTACGGCCCGGCTGGTCCTTGGACTTGAGCTTATATAAGCATCCAGAAGGTGGGGCTGACAGTAACTTGGTGGCAGCCTCTGCAGATGCCTCATCAGCAGCAGTTGCAATCCTTTTGACCAATGAAGGCTTAGCAGTTTCAGTCTGCATATGAAAATTGAAGAGCAACAGACATCAGCAGTGATATATAAAATGAATCTATGAGACACTGATGCATATAGTGCTGGATGTAAGTGGAAGAATAGGGTTGTGTGTGTTTCTGAACTATTGGTAAGCATTAGACAAAGCCGGCAATAAACAGACAAATCAAATCATGTATGAGGATTAAGAAAATATACCTGCTTACTGAAAAGGATACCACCCAGCTGGCCCGTGGCCTTGTGCTTGAGGAGGTTTTCAGAAGATGGTGGCGGCACCATCGTCTTCACAGCAGCCTCATCAGGATCATTTTTTATCCATTTGAGTAGAGGCACAGAAGCTTCATCCTGCATATGAATAGCAACAGAACTCATCATTGATATTTAATAAATCTATGAGATAGACTGATGCAAATAGTGCGGGATGTAAGTGGAAGAATAGGGTTGTGCATAGTCTCCGACGTATCGATAATTTCTTATGTTCCATGCTACATTATTGATGATATCTACATGTTTTATACACATTATATGTCGTATTTACGCATTTTCCGGCACTAACCTATTAACAAGATGCCGAAGAGCCAGTTGCTGTTTTCTGCTGTTTTTGGTTTCAGAAATCCTAGTAAAGAAATATTCTCGGAATTGGACGAAATCAACGCCCGGTCCTATTTTTGCACGAAGCTTCCAAGACCGAAAGGATAACGAAGTGGGGCGACGAGGCCGCCACACCAGGCGCGCGGCCGAGTGGGGCGCGCCCTGTTGTGTGGGGCCCTCGCGTCGCCCCTTGACCTACCCTTTCGCCTACTTAAAGCCTCCGTTGCGAAACCCCCAGTACCGAGAGCCACGATGCGGAAACCTTACTGAGACGCCGCCGCGAATCCCATCTCGGGGATTCAGGAGATCGCCTCCGGCACCCTGCCGGAGAGGGGAATCATCTCCGGAGGACTCTTCATCGCCATGATCGCCTCCGGAGTGATGAGTGAGTAGTTCACCCCTGGACTATGGGTCCATAGCAGTAGCTAGATGGTCGTCTTCTCCTAATTGTGCTTCATTGTTGGATCTTGTGAGCTGCCTAACATGATCAAGATCATCTATCTGTAATACTATATGTTGTGTTTGTCGGGATCCGATGGATAGAGAATACTATGTTATGGTGATTATCAATCTATTATTTATGTGTTGTTTATGATCTTGCATGCTCTCCGTTATTAGTAGAGGCTCTGGCCAAGTTTTTGCTCTTAACTCCAAGAGGGAGTATTTATGCTCGATAGTGGGTTCATGCCTCCATTGATACCTGGGACAGTGACAGAAAGTTCTAAGGTTGTGGATGTGCTATTGCCACTAGGGATAAAACATTGATGCTATGTCTAAGGATGTAGTTGTTGATTACATTACGCACCATACTTAATGCAATTGTCTGTTGTTTGCAACTTAATACTGGAAGGGGTTCGGATGATAACCTGAAGGTGGACTTTTTAGGCATAGATGCATGCTGGATGGCGGTCTATGTACTTTGTCGTAATGCCCTGATTAAATCTCACTATATTTATCATATCATGTATATGCATTGTTATGCCCTTTTCTATTTGTCAATTGCCCGACTGTAATTTGTTCACCCAACATGCTTTTATCTTATGGGAGAGACACCTCTAGTGAACTGTGGACCCCGGTCCTATTCTTTACATCGCATACAATCTACTGCAATACTTTTTTACTGTTTTCTTTGCAAACAATCATCTTCCACACAATACGGTTAATCCTTTGTTACAGCAAGCCGGTGAGATTGACAACCTCACTGTTTCGTTGGGGCAAAGTACTTTGGTTGTGTTGTGCAGGTTCCACGTTGGCGCCGGAATCCCTGGTGTTGCGCCGCATCACATTTCGCCACCATCAACCTTCAACGTGCTTCTTGGCTCCTCCTGGTTCGATTAAACCTTGGTTTCTTTCTGAGGGAAAACTTGCCACTGTGCGCATCATACCTTCCTCTTGGGGTTCCCAACGGACGTGTACATTTACGCGCATCAAGCCTGTTTTCTGGCGCCGTTGCCGGGGAACTGAAGAAAAGCTACACCACAGAGATTTCTAACTCCCACGTCAACTACACGCCAGCAACTGTTTTCTGGCGCCGTTGCCGGGGAGATCAAGACACGCTGCAAGGGGAGTCTCCACTTCCCAATCTCTTTACTTTGTTTTTGTCTTGCTTTATTTTATTTACTACTTTGTTTGCTGCACTTAAACAAAACACAAAAAATTAGTTGCTAGTTTTACTTTATTTATTGTCTTGCTCTCTATATCAAAAACACACAAAAAATTAGTTACTTGCATTTACTTTATCTAGTTTGCTTTATTTACTGTTGCTAAAATGAATACCCCTGAAAATACTAAGTTGTGTGACTTCACAAACACAAATAATAATGATTTCCTATGCACACCTATTGCTCCACCTGCTACTACAGCAGAATTCTTTGAAATTAAACCTGCTTTACTGAACCTTGTTATGAGAGATCAATTTTCTGGTGTTAGTTCTGATGATGCTGCTGCCCATCTTAATAATTTTGTTGAACTTTGTGAAATGCAAAAGTATAAGGATGTAGATGGTGATATTATTAAATTGAAATTGTTTCCTTTCTCATTAAGAGGAAGAGCTAAAGATTGGTTGCTATCTTTGCCTAAGAATAGTATTGATTCATGGACTAAATGTAAGGATGCTTTTATTGGTAGATATTATCCTCCCGCTAAAATTATATCTTTGAGAAGTAGCATAATGAATTTTAAGCAATTAGATACTGAACATGTTGCTCAAGCATGGGAGAGAATGAAATCTTTGGTAAAGAATTGCCCAACCCATGGACTGACTACTTGGATGATCATCCAAACCTTCTATGCAGGACTAAATTTTTCTTCGCGGAATTTATTGGATTCAGCTGCTGGAGGTACCTTTATGTCCATCACTTTGGGGGCGGCTACAAAGCTTCTTGATGATATGATGATAAATTACTCTGAATGGCACACGGAAAGAGCTCCACAAGGTAAGAAGGTAAATTCTGTTGAAGAAACCTCTTCCTTGAGTGATAAGATTGATGTGATTATGTCTATGCTTGTGAATGGTAGATCTAATGTAGATCCAAATAATGTTCCTTTAGCTTCATTGGTTGCTCAAGAAGAAAATGTTGATGTGAATTTCATTAAAAACAATAATTTCAACAACAATGCTTATAGGAACAACTCTGGTAATAACTATAGGCCATATCCTTCTGCTAATGGTAATGGTTATGGTAATTCTTATGGGAATTCTTACAACAATAATAGGAGTGTACCCTCTGGTCTTGAAGCCATGCTTAAAGAATTTATTAGTACACAAACTGCTTTTAACAAATCTGTTGAGGAAAAGCTTGATAAAATTGATATTATTGCTTCTAGAGTTGATAGACTTGCCTCTGATGTTGATCTATTAAAATTGAAAGTTATGCCTAATAATGATATTGATAATAAGATTACTACTACATCAAATGCCATCCAAGTTAGAATTAATGAGAATATAAGATTAATGGCTGAATTGCGTGCTAGGTGGGATAGAGAAGAAAATGAAAAACTAGCTAAAGAGAATAATGTAGCTAAAGTTTGGACTATTACCACCATTAGTAATGATAATGATTCACATGTTGCTGCACCTCCTACTATCAATGGTAAAATAATTGGTGTTGGCAATGTTTCTACTCCTAGTGCAAAGCGAACAAAACTGCCTGAAATTGCTAAAACTGCTGAAACACTTGTGATAAAACTGCTGAAATTTTTTCCAACCTTGGGGACAATGATCCCATTGCTGTAGCTCATAATGATTTAGATTTTGATGATTGCCACATCTCTGAAGTTATAAAGTTCTTACAAAAACTTGCTAAAAGTCCTAATGCTAGTGCTATAAATTTGGCCTTTACAAAACACATTACAAATGCTCTCATAAAAGCTAGAGAAGAGAAACTAAAACTTGAAACTTCTATTCCTAGAAAGTTAGAAGATGGTTGGGAGCCCATCATTAAAATGAAATTCAATGACTTTGAATGTAATGCTTTATGTGATCTTGGTGCAAGTATTTCTGTTATGCCTAAAAAGATTTATGATATGCTTGACTTGCCACCATTGAAGAATTGTTATTTGGATGTTAATCTTGCCGATAATGTTAAAAAGAAACCTTTGGGGAGGATTGATAATGTGCGCATTACGGTTAACAATAACCTTGTCCCCGTTGATTTTGTTGTCTTGGATATCGAATGCAATGCATCTTGTCCAATTGTGTTGGGAAGACCTTTTCTTCGAACCGTTGGTGCTGTTATTGATATGAGGGAAGGTAATATTAAATATCAATTTCCTCTCAAGAAAGGTATGGAACACTTCCCTATAAAGAGAATGAAGTTGCCTTTTGATTCTATTATTAGAACAAATTATGATGTTGATGCTTCTACTCTTGATGTTACTTGATTTGCACTTTCTGCGCCTAGCTGAAAGGCGTTAAAGAAAAGCGCTTATGGGAGACAACCCATGTTTTTACTACAGTACTTTGTTTTATATTTGAGTCTTGAAAGTTGTTTACTACTGTAGCAACCTCTCCTTATCATGTTTTTGTGCCAAGTAAAGTTTCTATGTTAAAGTTGATGTTATATTTGGGATCGCTGCGCAGAAACAGCATTGCTGTCTGTCACGAATTCTGGCATAAGTCTCTGTAAAAAATTCGAAAAAATCTGCAAAATTACGAGCGTGATCCTCAGATATGTACGCAACTTTCATTTGTTTTGAGTTTTTTCATTTGGGCAAGTCTAGTGCCCCTTTCAGGTTCGTCTTTACGGACTGTTCTATTTTTGACATATTCTGTCTTTTATTTCGCATTGCTGTATTTGCTATGTTGGATGAATTTCTTTGATCCATTAATGTCCAGTAGCTTTGTGCAATGTCCAGAAGTGTTAATAATGATTGTGTCACCTCTGAACATGTGAATTATTAATTGTGCACTAACCCTCTAATGAGTTTGCTTGAAGTTTGGTGTGAAGGAAGTTTTCAAGGGTCAAGAGAGGAGTATGATATACTATGATCAAGAGGAGTGAAAGCTCTAAGCTTGGGGATGCCCCCGTGGTTCATCCCTGCATATTTTAAGAAGACTCAAGCGTCTAAGCTTGGGGATGCCCAAGGCATCCCCTTCTTCATCGACAACATCATCAGGTTCCTCCCCTGAAACTATATTTTTATTCAGCACATCTTGTGTTCTTTACTTGGAGCGTCGGTTTGTTTTTGTTTTTGTTTTTGTTTGAATAAAATGGATCCTAGCATTCACTGTGTGGGAGAGAGACACGCTCCGCTGTTGCATATGGACAAATATGTCCTTAGGTTTTACTCATAATGTTCAAGGCGAAGGTTGAAACTTCTTCGTTAAATTGTTATATGGTTGGAATCGGGAAATGCTACATGTAGTAATTCTAAATGTCTTGGATAATGTGATACTTTACAATTGTTGTGCTCATGTTTAAGCTCTTGCATCATATACTTTGCACCCATTAATGAAGAAATACATAGAGCTTGCTAAATTTGGTTTGCATATTTGGTCTCTCTAAGGTCTAGATAATTTCTAGTATTGAGTTTTGAACAACAAGGAAGACGGTGTAGAGTCTTATAATATTTACAATATGTCTTTTATGTGAGTTTTGCTGCACCGGTTCATCCTTGAGTTTGCTTCAAATAACCTTGCTAGCCTAAACCTTGTATCGAGAGGGAATACTTCTCATGCATCCAAAATCCTTGAGCCAACCACTATGCCATTCGTGTCCACCATACCTACCTACTACATGGTATTTCTCCGCCATTCCAAAGTAAATTGCTTGAGTACTACCTTTAAAATTCCATCATTCACCTTTGCAATATATAGCTCATGGGACAAAATAGCTTTAAAAACTATTGTGGTATTGAATATGTACTTATGCACTTTATCTCTTATTAAGTTGCTTGTTGTGCGATAACCATGCTTCTGGGGACGCCATCAACTATTCTTTGTTGAATATCATGTGAGTTGCTATGCATGTCCGTCTTGTCTGAAGTAAGGGAGATCTACCACCTTAATGGTTGGAGCATGCATATTGTTAGAGAAGAACATTGGGCCGCTAACTAAAGCCATGAATCATGGTGGAAGTTTCAGTTTTGGACATATATCCTCAATCTCATATGAGAATAATAATTGTTGCCACATGCTTATGCATTAAAGAGGAGTCCATTATTTGTTGTCCATGTTGTCCCGGTATGGATGTCTAAGTTGAGAATAATCAAAAGCGAGAAATCCAAAATGCGAGCTTTCTCCTTAGACCTTTGTACAGGCGGCATGGAGGTACCCCTTTGTGACACTTGGTTGAAACATGTGTATTGCGATGATCCGGTAGTCCAAGCTAAGTAGGACAAGGTGCGGGCACTATTAGTATACTATGCATGAGGCTTGCAACTTGTAAGATATAATTTACATAACTCATATGCTTTATTACTACCGTTGACAAAATTGTTTCATGTTTTCAAAATAAAAGCTCTAGCACAAATATAGCAATCGATGCTTTCCTCTTTGAAGGACCTTTCTTTTACTTTTATTGTTGAGTCAGTTCACCTATCTCTCTCCACCTTAAGAAGCAAACACTTGTGTGAACTGTGCATTGATTCCTACATACTTGCATATTGCACTTGTTATATTACTCTATGTTGACACTATCCATGAGATATACATGTTATAAGTTGAAAGCAACCACTGAAACTTAATCTTCCTTTGTGTTGCTTCAATACCTTTACTTTGATTTATTGCTTTATGAGTTAACTCTTATGCAAGACTTATTGATGCTTGTCTTGAAGTACTATTCATGAAAAGTCTTTGCTTTATGATTCATTTGTTTACTCATGTCATTACCATTGTTTTGATCGCTGCATTCATTACATATGTTTACAATAGTATGATCAAGATTATGATGGCATGTCACTCCAGAAATTATCCTTGTTATCGTTTGCCTGCTCGGGACGAGCAGAACTAAGCTTGGGGATGCTGATACGTCTCCGACGTATCGATAATTTCTTATGTTCCATGCTACATTATTGATGATATCTACATGTTTTATACACATTATATGTCGTATTTACGCATTTTCCGGAACTAACCTATTAACAAGATGCCGAAGAGCTGTTTTCTGCTGTTTTTGGTTTCAGAAATCCTAGTAAAGAAATATTCTCGGAATTGGACGAAATCAACGCCCAGGGTCCTGTTTTTGCACGAAGCTTCCAGAAGACCGAAAGGATAACGAAGTGGGGTGACGAGGCGCCGCCACACTGGGCCGCGCGCGAGGTGGGGCCGCGCCGCCCTGTTGTGTGGGGCCCTCGCGCGCCCCTTGACCTACCCTTTCGCCTACTTAAAGCCTCCGTTGCGAAACCCCCGTACCGAGAGCCACGATACGGAAACCTTCCGAGACGCCGCCGCCGCGAATCCCATCTCGGGGATTCAGGAGATCCCGCACCCCGCCGGAGAGGGAATCATCTCCCGGAGGACTCTTCATCGCCATGATCGCCTCCGGAGTGATGAGTGAGTAGTTCACCCCTGGACTATGGGTCCATAGCAGTAGCTAGATGGTCGTCTTCTCCTAATTGTGCTTCATTGTTGGATCTTGTGAGCTGCCTAACATGATCAAGATCATCTATCTGTAATACTATATGTTGTGTTTGTCGGGATCCGATGGATAGAGAATACTATGTTATGGTGATTATCAATCTATTATTTATGTGTTGTTTATGATCTTGCATGCTCTCCGTTATTAGTAGAGGCTCTGGCCAAGTTTTTGCTCTTAACTCCAAGAGGGAGTATTTATGCTCGATAGTGGGTTCATGCCTCCATTGATACCTGGGACAGTGACAGAAAGTTCTAAGGTTGTGGATGTGTTGTTGCCACTAGGGATAAAACATTGATGCTATGTCTAAGGATGTAGTTGTTGATTACATTACGCACCATACTTAATGCAATTGTCTGTTGCTTGCAACTTAATAATGGAAGGGGTTCGGATGATAACCTGAAGGTGGACTTTTTAGGCATAGATGCATGCTGGATGGCGGTCTATGTACTTTGTCGTAATGCCCTGATTAAATCTCACTATATTTATCATATCATGTATATGCATTGTTATGCCCTTTTCTATTTGTCAATTGCCCGACTGTAATTTGTTCACCCAACATGCTTTTATCTTATGGGAGAGACACCTCTAGTGAACGTGGACCCCGGTCCTATTCTTTACATCGCATACAATCTACTGCAATACTTGTTTTACTGTTTTCTTTGCAAACAATCATCTTCCACACAATACGGTTAATCCTTTGTTACAGCAAGCCGGTGAGATTGACAACCTCACTGTTTCGTTGGGGCAAAGTACTTTGGTTGTGTTGTGCAGGTTCCACGTTGGCGCCGGAATCCCTGGTGTTGCGCCGCATCACATTTCGCCACCATCAACCTTCAACGTGCTTCTTGGCTCCTCCTGGTTCGATTAAACCTTGGTTTCTTTCTGAGGGAAAACTTGACTGTGATCATACCTTCCTCTTGGGGTTGCGGGATGTAAGTGGAAGAATAGGGTTGTGCATAGAGAACAGTTGACAACAATGCAAATGATTACAAAAGAAGCCAACGGAACTCAACAGTTTATATACTGGATGAGACAGACTGAAAAGTGAAAAATTAGTGTATGATGATTGTAAGCAAACGCAGTGTTTCTGAACTTTTGGTAAGCATTAGGCAAAGCCAACAGTAATTAAACAGATAATAATAAAATCATGTATGTGGATTAAGAAAATATACCAGATTCATTAAAAGGTCACCACCCAGCTGGCCCATGGCCTCGTGCTTGTAGAGGTTTTCGGAAGATGGTGCCGGCACCATCGTCCTCACAGCAGCCTCATCAGCCTCATTTTGCATCCACTTGAGTAAAGGCGCAGCAGTTTCAGCCTGCATAAGAATGGGAACAGATCTCAGCAGTGATATTGAATGACTCTGAGACAGACTGATGCATATAGTGCTGGATGTAAGTGGAAGGGTATGGCTGTGTATGGACAACAGTTCACAACAATGCAAGGGTGTGTTCGGTTCTGAAACAGCGTGGAATGGAATGGAATGGTTCCATTTCAGAGGAATGGAATGGTTACATTTTTGTTCGGTTGGGAAAAATGGAGAGCAGAACAGATCGAGGTTAAACTAATCATTTGTCTCAAAATTGTAATTAGCAATTGCAAATGACATTTTAATCTCAAAGTCGTAATTAACAGCGCCTAATGGTGCTCTTTTAATCTAAAAATCGTAATTAACATCATTTTTTGTTGGGTTAGGGGAACTGGAGTAGATGAACATTACTGTATGATGATTGTAAGCAAACGAATTTGGTGTTTCTAAACTTTTGGCTTCGAGATCTTATGGGTTTCAACTCTAGCCTACCCCAACTTGTTTGGGACTGAAAGGCTTGGTTGTTGTTGTTGTTGTTGTTGTTGTAAACTTTTGGCAAGCATTAGAAAAAACCGACAATAAACAGACAAAAATCAAGGCATGTTTTGTGGATTAAGAAAATATACCATATTCATTAAAAGATCACCACCCAGCTGGCGCGTGGCCTTGTGCTTGTAGAGGCATTTAGAAGATGGGGGCGGCATCAACATACTGGCAGCCTGATCAGCCGCAGTTTTGATCTTCCTTTTGAGTAAAGGCCCTAAAGTTTCAGTCTGCATATGAATAGCAAAACAAAAGGCAGACCTCAGCAGTGATATTGAATTACTGTATGAGATAGACTGATGCATATAGTGGATGCTCTTAGCCTTTTGCACCATGAACACTAGCTATGGACAGACAAAAAAACTAGTTGACTCAGCTTTGTCTAGATACCTCCATCCCAAAGC
Organism: Lolium multiflorum; assembly: GCA_030979885.1. NCBI lineage: Eukaryota > Viridiplantae > Streptophyta > Magnoliopsida > Poales > Poaceae > Lolium > Lolium multiflorum. The sequence continues at coordinate 138,901 of JAUUTY010000460.1, forward strand.
TTAAGGCTTATTTATTTTTGAGAAATCAAAACAAGTAAAGTTTGACCAAAATTTTAGAACATTCTATCAACAAATATAATATTGTGTAGATACCGTAGGAAAATATATTTCACAACCTATTTAATGATATTAATTTTGTATTTTGCATGTTAATGATTTTTGGTAAAAGCTTAGTCAAACATGGTATAGTTTGACTTTCTAAAAATAATATAAGCCCTAAGCTTTGGGATGGAGGTAGTAGTATCTAGAGCTAAAACACATCTAGATACATCCGTATCTACAGATAGTTGAGTCAATTAATTTGGATCTGAGGGAGTATCAGATTCAGACTACATCATGGTAAGTTGGTTTAAAAAAATTACCCCTGGGCGGTCCCTGCCCAGCTCGGCAGTGGCATTTCGCTTCTTGTGCTGCAGATCTGGCCATGCTCCTGCAGCAGGTGGGGCGCTATCGTTCCCCATAGCCTCAGCACGGAACCTGGAGGTACCAACCTGATACAGAGAATATAGAGCATGGTGTCATAGAGGCTTTACGCACAAACAGCTGAAGACATGTGCTACTTTAAGCATTTTCCAGAACAGGAACAGATTGAGGATGCAGACAGACAGAGTGGATAAGCAAACGGAGTACCTGCTTTGCGGGGCTGGGGACGCAGCTCAGGCTCAGCCAACTGCCCACATGCGTGGTGGCCTTACGCTCCATTGCCCCCACCACCACCGAGGTCTTTCCTTTCCTGTACAAGCTGACAAAAGATACAGTGAGGATCAGCAGAAACTACAAAGGTTGCAAATGTCGACAAATAAAGGAAGAACACCCCAATCCAAGCAAAGGTAGCCCCCGCCCCCACCCCCATCAATCACTCCCAGCGCGAGGGTGACCAGAAAGACACCCCTTCGCCCAGAATAGGAAATAGATGCGCAAGATATCGAGGTGAGGAAAAAAGAACCGATCTCGAGAAAGGAAAGAACATTACTAGTACTACCTAATCCGCTTGGTCTAGATGCAGCTTGCCCCTCCAAGCTGGATGCCTGGACGGTGGAGGCGAAAGGAGGGGATCGAGCTAGCGGCTTGCATCCGTCGGCTGTCGGCACTCGATCGGGAGAGAAGGGGTGCTACATAAAGGGGAGGGGTAACATATTTTATTACACAGTGAACTTACTGATGTGACTAGTCATTACATGTCTCACTGAAACTGGGGCCCATAGTGTGGCACCCCAAATTCACTTGAACCTGCCCGGCGGGACGCATTGGCGCGTCAAGAAACCCCCGAATTGTAGCGGGGAAATGAAACATTTCACAAAAATTCGAAATTCAAGCACACCGCCACGCGCCAAGCACGCGGGCTGTTCCTTCCTCTTCCTCGGTTCCTCCTCCCCTATCCGAAAAAACCCCAAATCCCAAGCTCAAAACAACAACAAAAAACCCAAATCCCCTGGCCGCCATGCATGTCCTCGTTAACCCGCTGGAGATCGTTCCCGGACGAGGCGGACCCCCCGCCCTGAGATCCCGAGTTCGTCCGTTCCGTCCACCTCGAGGCACTGCGTGCTGTCTCGCAGCGGCGGCTTGAGGGCGCTGCAGAGGAAGTTCCGCCGGAAAGTGCTCATGGCAACCGTGCAAGCTCACCGGCGTGCTGTATCCCGAGAGGAACTGGTCAAAGCTTTGCTATTCGCCACACAAAAAAAATTGCGGGCCAAGATCTGGTCAAAGCTTCGTCGATGGCTTGCCGCGAGAGGCTTGGAGTCCAGAGTCAATAAACTAGCTGCTCGAGGACTTGGGCGGTTTACACCGATTCATATTAACTGACTCAAGTTTGTTAGTCTAGTTAACAAATGCATCTAGATACATCCATATCTAGACAAAATTGAGTCAATTAATATGAATCAGAGGGGAGTGCCTGAAAGTGTTTCATGCTACCAATTAATGCGCTGGCAGGACTGGCTGTAGAAGTAATTGTGCTACTACTCATACGATGAACTGATTGTGTGGGTGTCAAATTTTGCAACGCGATCATCCACTGAATGCTTAATTATAGTTCTAGCGCCAAAGGCGTACAAATCATAACAAAGATAGTACATACTACAGCACCAGAACATAAGAGTACGAATCATAAAGTAGCTCAACATTTTGCATCAGGGCTGGGTGGTCCTGAGACTACCGGGACGCCCCTGATGATCTCCGGGCGTTGCTTGTGACGGTAAAGCACACGTCCGTTGGGAACCCCAAGAGGAAGGTATGATGCGTACAGCAGCGAGTTTTCCCTCAGAAAGAAACCAAGGTTATCGAACCAGTAGGAGATGAAGGCCACGTGAAGGTTGTTGGTGAAGGAGTGTAGTGCGGCGCAACACCAGGGATTCCGGCGCCAACGTGGAACCTGCACAACACAATCAAGATACTTTGCCCCAACTTAACAGTGAGGTTGTCAATCTCACCGGCTTGCTGAAAACAAAGGATTAAACGTATGGTGTGGAAGATGATGTTTGCTTGCAGAAAAAAAAAGAGAACAATGATTGCAGTAGGTTGTATTTCAGATGTAAAAGAATGGACCGGGGTCCACAGTTCACTAGTGGTGTCTCTCCAATAAGATAAGTAGCATGTTGGGTGAACAAATTACAGTTGGGCAATTGACAAATAGAGATGCACATACATATCATGATGACTACTATGAGATTTACTTAGGGCATTACGACAAAGAACATAGACCGCCATCCAGTATGCATCGATCTATGCCTAAAAAGTTCACCTTTGGGTTAGCATCCGCACCCCCTCCAGCATCTATCTATTATATTATTAAAACAACAAACAACCTAAGGTGCAGATTAGCTAAACATAATTCATATAAAAAATCAATAGCCCAGATTAAATTGTGGACGTCCTGAAACTCTACGGAAGAAAAAAAATTCTCCGCATTTCCACCTATATATCTTAACAGAACCTCTATCCCTTTGGCCATGCAAACCCTACACGTATATATCCAATCTTCCTCAGCTTGCAGCCACAGCGCGGCCGATTGGCGATGGTGGAAACCAATGGTGCGGTCTCCATGGAGTCTGCTGATAACCCACAAGTATAGGGGATCGCAACAGTCTTCGAGGGAAGTAAAACCCAAATTTATTGATTCGACACAAGGGAGGTAAAGAATACTTATAAGCCTTAACAACTGAGTTGTCAATTCAGCTGCACCTGGAAAAGCACTAGTAATAGGGGTGATGTGAAAGTAGCAGTAATATGAGAGCAGTAGTAACAGTAACACAGCAGCAGTAATAGCAATATGAGAGCAATGGCACCAGAAAATAGTTGACATGTAGAACGAGTATATGATGATGAAAGATGGACCGGGGTTCCCAGCTATCTACACTAGTGGTAACTCTCCAATAACAAGTGTTGGGTGAACAAATTACAGTTGGGCAATTGATAGGATTGAAATAGCATTAAGACAGAATATCAAGATTATTAATCATGTAGGCATGTTTTCCATATTTAGTCGTACGTGCTCGCAATGAGAAACTTGCACAACATCTATTGTCCTACCAGCCGGTGGCAGCCGGGCCTCAAGGGAATCTACTGGATATTAAGGTACTCCTTTTAATAGAGCACCGGAGCAAAGCATTAACACTCCGTGAAAACATGTGTCCCTCACATCACCGCCATCCCCTCCGGTTGTCCCGATTTCTGTCACTTCGGGGCCTTTGGTTCCGGACAGTGACATGTGCATACAACTTGTAGATACAATCTAAGCAATAATTATAGAGCTCAAATCTAAGATCATGCCACTCGGGCCCTAGTGACAAGCATTAAGCATAACAAGATTGCAACAACAATAACTTCACAAACTTTATAGATAGACTAATCATAATGTATCATCCATCGGATCCCAACAAACACAACACCGATTACATCAGATGGATCTCAATCATGTAAGGCAGCTCATGAGATCATTGTATTGAAGTACATGGGGGAGAGAATACCAACTAGCTACAGCTAGAACCCGTAGTCCATGGGGGAACTACTCACGGAGCATGATGGAGGCGATGGCGTTGATGGAGATGGCTTCCGGGGCACTTCCCCGTCCCGGCAGGGTGCCGGGACAGACTTCTGTCCCCGAATTGGAGTTTCGCGATGGTGGCGGCGCCCCTGGAGTCTTTCTGGAGTTTCGTCAAGTGGTACGGTGTTTTTAGGTCGAAAGGATTTTATAGGCGAAGAGGCGGCGCAGGGGGGCACCTGGGGGCGCCACACCCTAGGCCGGCGCGGGGTCTGGCCCGCGCCGCCATGTGGTGTGGTGGCCCCCTGGCCCCTCTCCGACTCTTCTTCGGTGTTCTGGAGCCTTCCGGGAAAAATAGGAGGTTTGGCGTTGATTTCGTCCAATTCCGAGAATATTGCCCGAACAGCCTTTCTGGAACCAAAAACAGCAGAACACAGGAACTGGCACTGTGGCATCTCGTTAATAGGTTAGTTCCGGAAAACGCATAAAAACATCATAAAGTGCAAGCAAAACATGTAAGTATTGTCATAAAACAAGCATGGAACGACAGAAATTATGGATACGTCGGGGACGTATCAGCATCCCCAAGCTTAGTTCTGCTCGTCCCGAGCAGGTAAACGATAAAAAGAATAATTTCTGTAGTGACATGCTACTTACATAACCTTGATCATACTATTACAAAGCATATGAAATGAATGAAGTGACTCAAGGCAATGATCTATAGTTGCTAACAAGTAGATAACATATAGCAAAACTTTTCATGGAGAGTACTTTCAAGACAAGCATCAAAAGTCTTGCACAAGAGTTAACTCATAAAGCAATAAGTTCATAGTAAAGGCATCAAAGCAACACAAAGGAGGATATAAGTTTCAGCGGTTGCTTTCAACTTTCAACATGTATATCTCATGGATATTGTCAACATAGAGTAATATGATGAATGCAAATATGCAAGTATGTAAGAATCAATGCACAGTTGACACAAGTGTTTGCTTCTAAGGTGGAAGGAATTAGGTAACTGACTCAACATAAAAGTAAAAGAATGGCCCTTCTACGAGGGAAGCATCGATTGCTATATTTGTGCTAGAGCTTTGGTTTTGAAAACATATAGAGAGCATAAAAGTAAAATTTTGAGAGGTGTTTGTTGTTGTCAACGAATGGTAGTGGGTACACTAACTACCTCATCAACCGGACTCACAAGAGCGGCTCCCATTTTATTTATTTTTTGGTGGCACTCGTTACAACCTTTCTTTCACAAACCATGGCTAACCGAATCCTCGGGTGCCTGCCAACAATCACATACCATGAAGGAGTGCCTTTTTATTTAAGTTTTATTATGATGATGACACTCCCCCAACCTTTGCTTACACAAGCCATGGAGGAGTGTCTATTTAAATTAATTAATTCGGGACTGGGAATCCCATTGCCAGCTCTTTTTGCAAAATTATTGGATAAGCGGATGTGCCACTAGTCCATATGAGAGTCCGTCAAAAGTAAATGACAAGGTTGAAAGCTAAACACCACATACTTCCTCATGAGCTATGAAACATTAACACAAATTGAGAAGCATTTTGAATTATTTAAAGGTAGCACTCAAGCAATTTACTTTGGAATGGCAGAAATACCACATAGTAGGTAGGTATGGTGGACACAAATGGCATAGGTTTTGGCTCAAGGTTTTGGATGCACGAGAAGTATTCCCTCTCAGTACAAGGTTTAGGCTAGCAAGGTTGTTTGAAGCAAACACAAGTATGAACCGGTACAGCAAAACTTACATAAGAACATATTGCAAGCATTATAATACTCTACACTGTCTTCCTTGTTGCTCAAACACTTTTACCAGAAAATATCTAGACCTTAAGAGAGATCAATTATGCAAACCAATTTTAACAAGCTTTACGGTAGTTCTCCACTAATAGGTTTAAACTACATGCAAAAACTTATGATCTACTTGAGAGCTCAAAACAATTGCCAAGTATCAAATTATCCAAGACATATGAGGCATTTTCTTTTCCCAACCAAATAAAGATAAATATTGTAGCTTCCAACTTTTATTCATTGAACATTAAAAGTAAAACGAAGAACAAGTGTTCATATGAAAAAGCGGAGCGTGTCTCTCTCCCAAACAAGGATTGCTAGGATCCGAATTTATTCAAACACAAACAAAAATAAAAACACACAGACGCTCCAAGTAAAGCACATAAGATGTGACCGAATAAAAATATAGTTTCAATAGAAGAAACCTGATAAGTTGATGAAGAAGGGGATGCCTTGGGCATCCCCAAGCTTAGACGCTTGAGTCTCCTTGAAATATGTAGGGATGAACCACGGGGGCATCCCCAAGCTTAGACTTTTCACTCTTCTTGATCATATATCATCCTCCTCTCTTGACCCTTGAAAACTTCCTTCACACCAAACTTCTCATAAACTTCATTAGAGGGGTTAGTACTCAAAAAAAATTTGAATCCACCTTGGTCCTGTAGTGGCACATTGCAAGAACTCAATAAAACATTAGCTACAGCCCTCTACGTCTAGAAAACCTCGCTTAAAGTCCACAAGAGACAATGCAAAAAACAGAGACAGAATCTGCCAAAACAGAACAGCCAGTAAACACGAATTTTAAAATGGTACTTCCGTTGCTCAAATCAGAAAACTCAAAACTAATGAAAGTTGCGTACATATCTGAGGATCACGCACGTAAATTGGAAGATTTTTCTGAGTTTCCTACAGAGAAATATGCCCAGATTCGTGACAGATAGAAATCTGTTTCTGCGCAGAAATCCAAATCTAGTATCAACCTTCGATTAGAGGCTTCACTTGGCACAACAAAACACAAAACTAAGATAAGGAGAGGTTGCTACAGTAGTAAAAAACTTCCAAGACACAAATATAAAACAAATTACTGTAGCAAAATAACACATGGGTTATCTCCCAAGAAGTTCTTTCTTTATAGCCATCAAGATGGGCTCAGCACTTTTAATGATGCACTCGCAAGAAATAGTATTTGAAGCAAAAGAGAGCATCAAGAGGCAAATTCAAAACACATTTAAGCCTAACATGCTTCCTATGAAAAGGAATCTTGTAAATAAACAAGTTCATGAAGAGCAAAGTAACAAGCAAAGGAAGATAGAACAAGTGTAGCTTCAAAAATTTCAGCACATAGAGAGGTGTATTAGTACCATGAAAATTTCTACTACCATATTTTCCTCTCTCATAATAATTTTCAGTAGCTTCATGAACAAACTCAACAATATAACTATCACATGCAGCATACTTTTCATGATTTCCAAACACATAATTTTTATCAATCTCAAATATAGTAGGATCAAAACTTCCAAACTCACTTTTATCAATAATATAACAAGGTGATCGATCAATCTCAAGAGATATGGGACTCTTAAATAAAGTCAATACTCTTCCAATCCCATTTTCATTAGTAGTACAATTAATATTATCAAGTAACATAGGACCATCATCTAGAGCTTTATCATAAACATTTGCCAAGCAAAATTCTTTAGTACCATGCATTTCGACATCAGGCACAAACAAAGCATTATCATAAGATTTATCAAAGTAGCATGGATTATCATATATAACAGTCAGCATAATTATTCTCACAAGTTTTACTTATAGGAAATATTTCAAGAGAATCCACAGGAACATAACATTCAACCTCTTTCGGTAAGCATGGAGGACAATCAAATAGTGTAAGAGATAAAGAGTTACTCTCATTAGAAGGTTGGCATGGGTAGCTAATCCATTCTTCCTCCTTTTGTTCATCACTCTCCTCTTCTTTTTCATCCAATGAGCTTTCAGGTTCATCAATTTCCTCCTCTTTTTCATCCAATGAGCTTTCAGGTTCATCAATTTCTTCTTCCACCGGTTCCTGCAAATTGTGAGTGCATTCTTGTGCATTAATGTGTCTCTCTTTATAATCAAGGATATAAGGATTCCTACTGTAGCATTCTATGCAAGAATTAAGGATAGTAGAGACATAATCTTTAAGGTCCTTACAAATAGCACAAGTTTCATAATTCTCAACCATGAAGGATTCTATCTCGGAGGCTCCCATAAATAAGACAAATTGTTCTACCTCTTCGAACCCATAATGAATATAGCAATTCTGATTATAGTTCTTAATTAAAAATTCCTCACTAAAGCCACATTGAAATTTAAGATGTTTAGTATCCTGTTGAGAGCAACAGTTTATATCATGGCGTCTAAGCAAGATTCTAGCCATTGTATTCAATTTTTCTATCATAGCACTCATTATTTTACCAGTTCTTGATTCTCTATAATTATTATAACATTCTATAAGCTCCAAATAGGTTGTTGGTTCTCCCATAACAGCAGTTTTTAATTTTTAGGTTTTTCAAATTTTTATGGATTTTAGGGTATATAGGGAAAAGTAAAACAAGACAAAAAGAAACTAAGCAAAAGTAAACTAGACAAAATAATACTAGACAGAAATAAACTAAGCACAAATAAACTAGACAAAAGTAAACTAGCAAGACAAAATAAAATAAAAGCAGAGAGAGAGATAGAGTGTACTCCCCAGGTGAACTTATGAGTAGAGCTATGCCTCCCCGGCAACGGCGCCAGAAAATAGTCTTGATAACCCACAAGTATAGGGGATCGCAACAGTCTTCGAGGGAAGTAAAACCCAAATTTATTGATTCGACACAAGGAGGTAAAGAATACTTATAAGCCTTAACAACTGAGTTGTCAATTCAATTGCACTGAAAAAGCACTAGTAATATGAGAGCAGTAAGGTAACACAGCAGCAGTAATAGCAATATGAGAGCAATGGCACCAGAAAATAGTTGACATGTAGAACGAGTATATGATGATGAAAGATGGACCGGGGTTCCCAGCTATCTACACTAGTGGTAACTCTCCAATAACAAGTGTTGGGTGAACAAATTACAGTTGGGCAATTGATAGGATTGAAATAGCATTAAGACAGAATATCAAGATTATTAATCATGTAGGCATGTTTTCCATATTTAGTCGTACGTGCTCGCAATGAGAAACTTGCACAACATCTATTGTCCTACCAGCCGGTGGCAGCCGGGCCTCAAGGGAATCTACTGGATATTAAGGTACTCCTTTTAATAGAGCAGGAGCAAAGCATTAACACTCCGTGAAAACATGTGTCCCTCACATCACCGCCATCCCCTCCGGTTGTCCCGATTTCTGTCCTTTGGTTCCGGACAGTGACATGTGCATACAACTTGTAGATACAATCTAAGCAATAATTATAGAGCTCAAATCTAAGATCATGCCACTCGGGCCCTAGTGACAAGCATTAAGCATAACAAGATTGCAGCAACAATAACTTCACAAACTTTATAGATAGACTAATCATAATGTATCATCCATCGGATCCCAACAAACACAACACCGATTACATCAGATGGATCTCAATCATGTAAGGCAGCTCATGAGATCATTGTATTGAAGTACATGGGGGAGAGAATACCAACTAGCTACAGCTAGAACCCGTAGTCCATGGGGGAACTACTCACGGAGCATGATGGAGGCGATGGCGTTGATGGAGATGGCTTGGGGGCACTTCCCGGTCCAGGGACGAGACTGTCCCCGAGTTGGAGTTTCGCGATGGTGGCGGCGCCCGGAGTCTTTCTGGAGTTTCGTCAAGTGGTACGGTGTTTTTAGGTCGAAAGGGATTTTATAGGCGAAGAGGTGGCGCGGGGGGCGCCACACCCGGCCGGCGCGCCAGGGGCCCGCGCCGCCATGTGGTGTGGTGGCCCCCTGGCCCCTCTCCGACTCTTCTTCGGTGTTCTGGAGCCTTCCGGAAAAAATAGGAGGTTTGGCGTTGATTTCGTCCAATTCCGAGAATATTGCCCGAACAGCCTTTCTGGAACCAAAACAGCAGAAAACAGGAACTGGCACTGTGGCATCTCGTTAATAGGTTAGTTCCGGAAAACGCATAAAAACATCATAAAGTGCAAGCAAAACATGTAAGTATTGTCATAAAACAAGCATGGAACGACAGAAATTATGGATACGTCGGGGACGTATCATCTGCCGCCATGGATTATCCACAAGACTGTACGGAAGTCGTATCTGAAAATATGTTGTCTACTGCCATGGATTGCCCACGAGGAGTTCAGACTCCATGCAAGTGTGCCTGCGTTTGAAAGTTGCATGGGCTTTAATTTGGCGCATAACCGCGATCACAGATTCCACGGGAAGCTTCACACAAAGGGCGCCGGCTGGGGAAGAACAATCGGAATACATTATCTGGTGATAACATATGCAGGTCAGGCTTCAATTTGCTGTCGGGCATGGCAGTGGTTTTCCGGCGGACCAACTGATCCATCACCTGACCGTCGAACTTCAGTTTTGGTATTCTGCTTCCTTAATTAAACGTAGATACCCATGTTCCTCTCTTCAATTATAGTGATACCTCACGATGCATGTGGATGCAATTAGGTCATCTCAATTTAGATCGTGAGCTGCTTTATGTGTGATCTGTGATGCTCAATAGGATGAGATGAAACTTAGAAAAGCATGATATTTACGATCTGGTCATAGCATACACATATCAGCTGATCGCCCCATGTGCATGTGCATGGCTTCAACTGACTGTATACAGAACGGAGATATCAAACCAGTGTAGTGACAAATAATAAGAACCTGGAGTTTCAGGCCGCTAGCCTTCCTCATCTCTCCTCCTCAGGGCATGTACGTTGTTCTGCATTGCTGGATTCAGTTTGTTGTGATGGCATAATTATATTATACAACATGTACTTGATTAAACTAAGATCACAGTTGCTAATCCTTTGCATATTAACCTCAGGAAACATGTCCTTATTTGCCATAGGTCCTCTGCTTTGGTTCTGCATCGCAAAGGCTTACTTTTTTGCCGAGCGAGCTTACATTATAATTGGGGAAAACTCTCTGAAATAAGCCTCTCGGCAAAGATCAAAACCTCACGACAAAGGATGACCTTCGGCAAAGAAGCGGAAAAATTCACGGCAAAGAATCACCTTCAGAAAGAAGTTGCCACGTGTCCCCGTCATTCGTGCTTTCTGCAGAGGATACAGCGCAAAGATATTTGCCATGTCAGCCTGCCAGGTACTGATTTTTTGTAATATATATCTACAAAGGTTATCTTAATTATTCCTTATTTTAATTTTCATAATGATTTACTAATAACAAATTACGATAAAGATGGCAAAATTTCAGTGGACAAATTGTTTGTGCTAAAATTGGTAAGTGGGCTAACTTCAAAGGAATGGTTGCCATGCAAGGGAATTTTGTTTCTCATATGGAATTTATATTACATAGTATTTTGTTTGTTATATGATTACGTTTGGAATGTGCCATATGTAGGTAAAACATCTAATCAAGAAAATAAACCAGCATATTTATAATAATATATGAAAAGGTCATTTACAACTATTATTCACATTCCTATTTGTATTTTTTATAACATGCTAACTACGACCTCATGCAATCAAATCCCAACACGATTGTAGGTTTGCAAGGCCAAGGAATAGTAGATTTGCAAGAACAAGGAATAGTAGATCTTGAGTTTCAATGATTGATTGATGCAGCTTTCAGCAACGGCATAAACAAGTATTGAAGTACATCTGTAGTGTAGATGATCAATTCAAATATGAAAGGCCCCTATGATGACGCCTTTTATTGATATCGCGTCGAACTGTTTCCCGGGTAGCGAGGTCTAGACAACAAGCTTGATATCGATCGGGTGACATGTGACAACATCTACAAAATAGATTCATTTTCATCCACATCTCAACAAAGCTAATATAGCATTTACAGAGTATCATTTTTTGGCCTGCACCGATGTTCAGCTCTAGCTCAATAGCGAGCGCAACAACATCTATAACGGCTCATCGTTGTTGTTGTGGTTTCAGTACTCACGAGTGGTCATGGATCTGCAAGACCGACAAAGTGAACTCTGGTCCTACTTTCGTCTTTCAGGCAGTCCAGCACCAAGAGCCACTACTACACGGTAGAGTTGAGCGGTTAAATGCTGAAAGGAGAGTATAAAGGCTGACTGTATAGTCCAAATATCTCAGTTGTTTAGGTTCATGAGCATCTGCCACACGTACGAGATGGATTAATCTCTTGCAATTCATAAAGGAAACATATACTAGCTGGATATGATCCTTCGTCGATGGATTAATGGCAACTCAGAAGCGGGAGGTACAAATCAATAGCATGGTTCATTTCCATGGTCAACCGTGTTTGCATACAGTGCAAGCTCACGCCCCGCTTGAACGACTTGACCCAAGTCTTCATATCACTGCAGACTGCACCCAATACGCAACTCTCAATTTGTTTTTCCGTCAGTTTTGAAGCGATATAATTAACGCCACTCTTTCATCAAAGATTCTAAATGTTAATTTGGCAACTTCAAAGTTGTAGAATCTATAAAACATTGTCTGGTAAAATTCAATTAATATTACTTTTGGGTACAAAGTATAATTTAAGAGAGGTGAAGGATTCATCATATTTTTAAATTTTAAAATTATGATAGTACGTTTTTTATGTGTTTTGTGTTTTTATCGTTTATAGATACAGAAATATATATATATATATATATATATATGTTTTTAATCTCTCAAGAGAAAAATAATATTTAGAAGTTTAAATTCTTCATATCATTATATAAAATAAAATAAATCATTTAACTTAATAAAAAGATAAAGGCACTTACAAAAAAAATAGCAATATGAGCTATAATGAGGAGATATAAAGACAATCTTATAGCATTTTCTATTTCAACTACTCAATATATGAAAATATTAGTTCGACTTTGATTAGTACATGGGGAAGAATGCATTGCACCAATAAAATAATACATCTATCTAGCCTTAATGATAAGGCAGATTTAACTAAGAACACACGATTAAACATGTGTGATTTTATATTTAGTTATTTATTTCACAAAAAAACAAAATATGAAAAAAAATTCACACTACTAAACCAAAAAATACATTGAGGGGAATATGTGTGAACATAGTTCCTAACTTTAGATATTAGTGTAGTATTATCATTCATAACTATATACAATCACATGATGATAAATAATGGCCAAAAGTCATATAGGAAAGAAAATGACAAAAGACAAAACATCATTCACAACTCATATATCTCAAAAATCTAGCGCAAATGCGCGGGTATAGTATTAAGTTGCAAACAACAGACAATTGCATTAAGTATTGTGCGTAATGTACACAATACAAATATCCTTAGACAAAGCATTGATGTTTTATCCCTAGTGGCAACAGCACATCCACAACCTTAGGGGTTGCACTCCCCCAGATTCAATAGAGACATGAACCCACTATCTAGCATAAATACTCCCTCTTGGAGTTACAAGTATCAACTTGGCCAGAGCCTCTACTAGCAACGGAGAGCATGCAAGATCATAAATAACATATATGATAGATCAATAATCAACTTGACATAGTATTCCATATTCATCGGATTCCAACAAACACAACATGTAGCATTACAAATAGATGATCTTGATCATGATAGGCAGCTCACAAGATCTAAACATGATAGCACAAGAGGAGAAGACAACCATCTAGCTCTGCTATGGACCCATAGTCCAAGGATGAACTACTCACGCATCAGTCGGAGGCGGGCATGGTGATGTAGAGCCCTCCGGTGATGATTCCCCTCTCCGGCAGGGTGCCGGAGGCGATCTTCTGAACAGAGATGGGGTTGACGGCGCGGCGTCTCTCGGGAACTGCTCTGTATTCTCGGTGCTAGGGTTTCGCGGACGAAGGAATAAATAGGCGAAGGGGGCGAGTCGGGCCGCGCCACCTATGGTGTGCCGCCCTCGTGGCTCCTCTTCGTCTCCCTTCGGTCTTCGGAACACTCCGTGTGAAAAATAGGTCGTGGGCTTTGTTTCGTCCAATTCGAGAATATCCGTAAACTAACTTTTCTGAAATCAAAAACAGCAGAAAACAGGAACTGGCGGCATCTGTTGTAGGTTAGTCCCGGAAAATGCACAAAAACATTATAAAGTGTGAGTAAAACATGTAGGTATTGTCATAAAACAAGCATGGAACATAAGAAATCGTTGAGACGCGTGCATCCACTTCAACGCAAAGCTGTGTACTCGGTCCACGGCCTCCTTCTCGATGGATAATCTCAGGTGCAGGACCTTCGTCTATGAAAGGCTCGTCATCGGTACCATCCACGGTGCATCGGTGGTGGTTTTGAGACAACCGACGCCCCTGATGATCTCCGGGCGTGCATCCACTTCAACGCAAAGTTGTGTACTCGGTCCACGGCCTCCTTCGTAGGCTGGATAATCTCGTGTGCATGACCTTCGTCTATGAAAGGCTCTTCATCGTACCATCCACAGGTGCATCAAACTGAGATTCATCTTCAAATCTCCCATCAAACTGAGAGACCTCTTCAACTCTATGCTTCTGCAATTAGTACATCAACCGATTAGACAAACATCTAAGGGATGCAACCTGAACAAATGTCGTTTTACATATTTACCTTCTCATCTGGCACACACATGTCCCAGCTGAAACCATTTCTGAAGCAACCTTTCTCTCCTTCCCGTCCATCCATCTGCAACAAGTTAAATTTGAGTACAGAACCTTGCACAGCAATGCAAACTATTGATTGAAATAGCGGCAGCATCAATATAAATAATTAACTACATATGCCAGCACACATACAGTGTGAGCAAGATCTACTTCTCCTGCTAAAGGATCATTATATGGTTCACCATGATAAACCCACCTAACATATGTGCGGTCCATCCCAAAAATGTGTAAATGATCTTCCACTACATGGTGAGGCCTCTTCTCACCATTCATACATGTGCAGCGCGGGCAATACACGTCCAGGTTGTGACCTTCATGAGCTCTAATAAACCCCATAAAGGATTGAACACCATCTATTATATTATTAAAACAACAAACAAACAACGGTTTAGATTAAGCAAATAAGTAACAACGGCCAAGATTAACTTTCTAACCCACGCCTACCCCTTTATAAGACAAACACGAATCTGATCTTCCGCCGGCTCCCTGCGGCAGCCGCCGCCACCACCAACGCTTCGCACGGCTCTGCTTTCCCTCTCTATCCCTCGCCGCTGCGACGTCTCCAGTGGTTTTCCTCCTGGTATCTCCGTATTGAGCAGGTTGTTTACCATATATGACGGATCCCTACAAAGAGCTAGCACGTCATTCTTCTGTGTTCTCTTCTCAGCTCTGTCGACGGACGATGCCCAAGGAAGTAGAGCACCTACACAAGCTACGCTCTCTATTTTTCCCCGTGTTAGATTGATCTGAAAAACAGGGAGGCTGGTGCGGTTTTGGCCACCAATGATTGACACGAATCTAGAATCTAGAATTCTAGATTGATGTTGTTTGTGCTTTTGAATTTTTGCCTGGATGTTCTGGTCTTCTAGACAAACGAGAAGGTCAGTTTTTATCTGGAGTACTTGCATGTTTTCTAGCAACAGAAGCACCAAGTTTTAATTACCTAAGCATATACGATATTTTCCCGTTTTTTCAGGTATGAGATCACTCTGATTAGTTCATATATGAGATAAAGGAGGGCCATGCTTTCCACGGGAGTAAACAAGTTCAGATATTCGATACAAATTTATATGATCCAGAGACATGGCGATTCTTCAGCGGAGACATGGCAGTTCTCTCAGAAAGACACAGCGGAGACATGACAATTCTCTCCGGTCGTCTCCGGCATACATTCCTTGGCTGCTACATTGCTGAGAAAATGGCACTGAAAAATCAACACCTTATGGCGATCATGCCGGCAGATGCATTCAGGCACACCGCCCAGCGACGCCTAGGCGTATCCAGTGTTACCTCTGGCCCAAACAAGATTTCGTACCAGAGAGGACACCTACTACTATTCTGAACAAGTTGAAGTGGTCGTGCTGACATATGTAGAGGAGATTGACAAGTAAGACATCAATACAACAATATGGTGGCATCGAATGTAGTTCATATAGCAGCAGCAACCAGGTAGCGTTTGACTAAATTGTGTTATACACGATCTACCCTTTAGCAGCTAGCCTATATATAAATTCTGAAATTAGATCGCTTAAATATATATGTGCGTCTGTGAACTATGTACAAGGTTTAATCCTATATAGATGAGATATGCAGTCAAGTACATAATTCATGCATAGGCCATCGTGTTAAAAGATTGTCCATGAAATCAACTAGATTAAGAATCAATGACTGTACAGGGCTTAAGTACAACTCTGAGCCTCTAGCGCTTATGACCAGTTTATAATAAAAATCAACCAGATCGATGCATGGCTACTGCAGGTTTATTTACATCTATGATGAAAAACCTCACCTCATGGATCACATGGTCTCAAGGTACGTAGGTCTATATTAATACTACCGAGATTCACCTACAATCTTCTTCAAAAGAACATGACCGTAAATTTAGTTGCGGCTATAAATGTTTATTTCTTAAGTGGACACATAATGCAACAGATTTTAAAATCAAAATTTCAGACGGGCGGATGAACTTCAGAATATATGCATATACAAGTGAGTTCCAATTATTTAGCAAGCTCACCATAAAAATGGAATGAAAAATACGAATTAAAATAGCTTGAAAGCACAAGAGTATTTTTTAACACAAAAACAGGAATAGCTTCACAGATCGGAATTTCCGATGTATGCCACTGTTACATCATCCAAGCGATGGCTTGCGGGTTCTTCCATGCAGCGAATAAAGATCACAGATCTCAATTGGTACAACACATCAAGCAAACGAGCTCCTATCCATTGAATAAAGATCGCGGGTTCTAGAATATTTTTGTTGTGCAAACTGCAAATCACGTCGGTTTTCAAGACTACGCTGCAATCTAACTTCTCCTTTCGGTTGTATCAAATTCTCACATCATGGCAGATGTAGGCATGTAGCGTTAGAGCCGATGTACAGTTTGGCAATTTCAAAGAAAACTGCGGTGAACTTTTCCGGTATGTCCCAGCGTAAGCATTAAAGGCAAGGTGGAGCAAGGGGAGGTGACGCGTGGCCGGACCAAAGAAAGATTCAGTCGAGCGATGTGGCTGCGCCTGCACGCCGGTGGCTAAAGCCGGTCAGTAACTTGGAACATCCGCAGATAAGGTAAAGACATCATCCAAGTGTACGTGCCTAAACGCCTCCATGTGCATTTGTTTTGGATCATTCATGCAAGGATGCTTGGCTGGTGATTGGAGCCTGGGTTCATCTTTCTCGATACTTACAGGATGTGTTTATGCATATGATATATATACTGTGCATCTTTGTAATTGCTGATACATGCATATAAAAGCACATCACTGTATAGTATGGATGCGTCTTTGTTTTGGCTTTACAAGTAGTTAAGTTAATGATAATTACAATTCCTTGCACATGGTCCCTTCAATTGGAGCAACACGGTCAAGTTACTTGCAAGCTAAAGAACAAAATATAGAGATTGGTGTAGAAGTCTATAATTTTCATGGAAATTATCAATATCATTGTTATTGTGGCGTACCAATCATAAGTTATGTATAGTCTACTCATATTTCTCCAAGATTTTGTGAGAGTTTTCAAAATTTAGATGTATCTGGACACAAAATAGCATCTAGATGCATTCAAGTTTTAACAAATCTCAGAAAATCTTCATGGGAAACATGATATAGTAAATCTAGCCGCGCTAATGCGCGTGCCACGAGCTAGTTATATATGAAGGGGAACATAAGTGTCCATGCAGTATCCAAGTTCTGTCCATCTGTTTAATTATGAGATACAATGGTTGGTGATTAATTTAAGGCAAAGTAGGAAATGTATATCCATCGAGTACAAAACTATACTACATGATTATGCATTTCAGCAATCATAGTACAAAACAAAAAATGCCCATCGACATTTAGCAAGCAGATCGTGTACAAACTACGCCATGGCATTTGAGCAAATTAACGGATCGAGTGCAGAACTGACTCTATATGCCCATGCAAATGAACAAATTGATCGAGGAAAAATCGAGCGGAAAACTATAAAGTGCCAATTAGTTCGAGCATACTGACGATTTTTAGCAGCATCAAGAAAATATAAATCGTTAGGCCGTCTTGCGATGCATGATTGAGCTAGAGATAACAGCCCTACCATGGATCAACTTGCCCCGCCGGTGCGTCTCGAGAAGAAAGAACAGTGGGGAAGCTTCTTCTTCGTACGGACGGGACGGGGAGGGGAAGCTCTTCACACGGACGGGGATAAGTTGTGTAGGGGTGGGTGGGGGGTCATGCGGCCGGGCCGCCGGGTAATAATTAAGGTCGGTAGGTGGTGTTTAATGGAGTTGCGTGTGTAATTTTCCGTGCACAAGGTTGAGGAATAGGCGGTTCCCTTTGCGCGCGCACAATTCAAACTATCCCGCCCATGTAGTTTAAATTCGCCATATTTTCGTTAAATCGACATAAAGTCATGTGAGTGGGGGAAAATTATCAAAGTTGCTTGAAAAATAGTAAAACTCTGGAATTATACTTTAAATATGCTCTACTTCGTGTGAAAATCGGGGTGTGGAGGCATGTTGAGCTGTTTTATTTGTACTTTCTTCATTAAAACTCCCATTTTATGCACTTTGGATGGAAAGAAATCATTTGTACATAAATTTGACAACGCCATTTGTAAACAATTAATTGTTTTACATGCCAAGATGCACCCATCCACCAAATATGGGGCAAAAGTTTATCACAATCTAGATATATATGTATAATTAGTGAGGGACCCCTTTTGATTTTGTGCAATTTCCACTAATTAGCTAGAGAGAAGGGGTCAATTAATTAGGCCATGTTAGGGGCTATGTGTTTTAGATTAGGTTGTGTGGATTCAAATACAACTTCTTTATTTGTGTGCTATGATTAATCAAAACTAGATCGATCGACTGTGCACACATTATTAGAGGCACATGCCTTTGCGCAAAGTGCATGTGTGTTGTTGGCCACCAACGAGAGAGCGGCGAGAGAGCGATTGAAATCCCCAAATTAAACACATATATAAGCATGCATGGTTAGGCCATGCATGCATATTAATATATATATTGTGAGGCAAATTAATTAAAGTGTGTTTTCATTTCAGACCTTGTCAAAATTCAAGTTAATTAATTAATTATCAGTACTTATTATATAATTAATGAATCCCAATAATGTCTATATATATATATGATCGATATAGGCCATATATTAATTGGGGTTAATCTAGGGTTTACAAGCTATATATATAGCAAGGTTTTATTAGATCGCGTTATTAATTAGCTTGGGGTTATGTGTTTTAACAAGGGTTTGATTAGCTAAGGTTAGTTTTCTATATATACGGTTTAGGGTTTAAACAGAGGACCGCGAGGACCCCTGGCCTGCTTGATGCGCAATTAAGGGTCGTCGTTGGCCTATAGCTAGCTATATAGGGTTTTATGGTTTATGGTTTATGTGTTAGGGTTAATTATAACTTGTTGTGAATTAAATTACAACTTTTTTATTAGTGTGCTACACAATTAATCAAAACTCTAGCTAGATCGATCGAGTGTGCACAGACATGCACTATTAGAGGCACCCGCCTTTGCGCGTAAAGTGCAAGCATAATGTGTGTCGTTGCGCTGGCCACACCAATCGATAAAGAGAGAGATAGAGATGAGAGATTATTGAAATCGCCAAGAATGTTCAAATATATATATATATATATATATATATATATATATATATATATATATATATATATTATACTTATTTGGGAACCAACTTCTTTTTTCTCATAATTTTGAGGCCTCCTCTAGAATTACCGCAGAGGTGACACGTAGCTCTTTTGTATGATATGGTTTTCGCGGGGGTTTTCTGTGTGCGATTTGGTGCTGCATAGCGATTTGGGTTATACTATTTTTCTTCGTGTGCTTTGGTGGTCTCCTGTTGTGTAAATCGCTCGGGTGGACGTAGCCAAATGTGGACGGAAGCCGTGTTGGGCCATGGGCACTACCTGTTGGTTCAGTGGGAATTGGTCAAAGCGGTGCTACATGAACAATCGAGATGGCCTATCCAATTATTTTGTCTCGCATGAATATCTCCATCCGCATCACCGAGGGGCATCCTAGATGTTTACAAGCCTTTGAGTGTAGGTCGCCGCCGGCGAGTCATCCAACCATGGTCATCTCTGACCCTCCTTGCAGCTGCCGGTACCTCCCGCCGTTCAAGGCCTGCTCGATCCGGCATCCATGGGACCTTGTTGCCCGGGTGGTGCCCTCCAGCCGGGGGACTCAGAGCGGCGGCCGGCAGTCGGCGGCACGGGTCGTCCAGCTCAGGTGGTCGCGTTGGCCGGCGGTGCTGTTTGTTGGCATGTAGGCTGCCGCATGGGTGGAGGCGTCACGACATGGGATCGAGGTGTCATCTGGCCGGCGGTGGTGTTTTTTGGAGAGGCCGGCTGTAAATGGGTGGAGGCGTCCCAGCGTGGATCGGGGCGTCATTTGGTCGCGCTAGATTCGCTCGCCCGCGATTCGGCGACCACTGGCGGCCTCCTTTGCCTCCGTCCGGCGCCATGGCATGTTGGTGTGTTTGGGAGGCGCAATGGCGAGTGGTGGTATTGGCGGCGCGAGGAGCCTTCCGTGGTGACGCGAGCATGATGTGGGCCTGGTTGGGCTGCGTCCCGGGCGGCGTTAAAGAATTTGTACTTCTTTGGCCTTCAGGAGATCCACATCTTCTTCCTTGATGCCATTACCGCCCCAAGGATTTCAAGGGCGCCAACAAGACCACCAGACAGATCTGCTTCGTCCTCGCTAACTTCGTTCCTTACGGTGATGACCATCATGGTCCGCTCCCATCTCAGGTTGGTCACACTCACACCTTCCCGTTCATAATCTCTCATGTTTCCTCTCGATCCCAAATCTGAACCCTCCAGGCCAGTTGGATCTGGTGAACTGATGTCTTCTCCGTGCCCAATGTTTTTTTTTGGCTTATGCTCTCTTACCCTGGCATCTCCTGCAACGCTGTACTGCCGAGGCTGAAGCTGGCCCCTCTCACCACTCTGGTGGTGTGGCCTCAAGACACTCCGGACGCAGCTGAAGACTCTTCGCTAGCAGTTGGGATAATTCAATCGTGGCCTAGGTGGGTGCGGCACAGCTACTCCCATTCATCGACTCAGGTGAGTTGTTTAAACTCCCATTACTTGCAGGTTGCCTTGGCCACTCCGATGCCTGGGCCATGCTAAGTATCTGCCCCTTCAACTAGACTGATTCTTGGTTTTTTCTTGTTTTTAGAACTGTCCTGTATTCGTTCGCAGTGTCCAGAGCATTGATCTGCTGGCCTGACCTCGCGGCTGCGTCGCACTCCAAATGGGGAATTCGAGGGATTTTTCCAAAATCATCTCATTATATTTTCAGTATCTTTTGTTTGCTCGGAAGAAAGACCCTTTTTGCAGGCTAACTGTTACAAAATGATGCTAATTGCATTTGATTTATGTTGTTCAGTTCAAATGTTTGATAGATTGTTCCAAGTATTCAAAAATTCTTTATGTTTCAAATTCTATATATATGAGATTTTTTATATTAGGCGGGCAGGATGTTCTCTGTTAAGAGACTAGCATGTAGGAGATGGTAAGAATATTTTCTCACTACATATTCTGTCCAATATTACAGTGAAGCAATGCTTATATAAAGGTAAAATTGTAGATTGTTTATGGTTTTTTAGATTATTTATTATTTTCCCAAATACAACATCTATTGTCTCTACTTGATTTGGAGATCATTGCTCTTCTACGTGGAATAAGAATTGCCAGTATAATCAATAGTTATGCATAGGAGGAATTTGAGGACGAACTGATGTTCTTGGTTTTTTTTGCTTTCATTCAAATAAAACTCCACAGTTACCTGCGGGGTTTCAGTGAACTTTGTTTTATCAAGGGCAAGTTTGACCAATCCAACGATTTTTCAGGTCAGAGTAGAATGGACTGATTTCATGTTGGGGTAGTTCTTTTGCATGACAATAAAAGTTGTTGTTAGTTTAACCTGCCCAAAGCGTAATTAATAGCTGTGATATACGTTAGAGGCCATGGTATCTCTCACTAGGCACTATCTACCACCATGCCAAAAGAGTTGGTCCCCTAGAGCAATGATTTACCATCATTTTGATTTCTCAAGCACCAAAACTGAAGCCTAATTAGTATACGTGCTATACATTAAAACCATTGTAAAAACTTCATCTCAAATCCATTTCAGCCTTGAATATGATGTAGTCCATATTAATTTCAGGTTTAGTTACTTGTGATTTGCCTATTTATTACAGCTTGCTTTCTGTACACTGGAAAATAAAATTAACATGCAGACACATATTAAGGTTTTGAATTTGAAGAGTCACGGTGGAATTTAGTTGCACATTAGCTTATCAGCACACAATAATCTTCTACTTTAATGAAGTTCATAAATATACCTGGCACATATATGTCTCTTAACATCTCCTGCAAACTTCTGTTGTAATCCATGGAGAAGACCATTCTTGCAATCTCAAATTAAAGCACTTTTATCAACTTCTGCGTGTCATCTGTGTTAACGCACCTATCTGAATATTTGCAGTGGCATATTGTAAGCTGGCAGTTTGGTGCTGATTGTATATGAAATCACAACACAACCATGTAGCAGTATCTTATGGCATTACTGTAGTATGTGATGGTGTATGCTGCTTTGTCTTATTCATAAGGATGTTACAATTTGGACTAATGTGAAGGTGTGTGGTTAGTTGTATACTTTCCTGGGTTTTCTCTTTTTCTTTCCTGAGTTTCTCAATATTTGTGGATCAGATTCAAATTGTCATATTCCTGTGTGAAGCTAAGTACTACCTGCATTGTTA
Source organism: Lolium multiflorum (assembly GCA_030979885.1). Classification (NCBI taxonomy): domain Eukaryota; kingdom Viridiplantae; phylum Streptophyta; class Magnoliopsida; order Poales; family Poaceae; genus Lolium; species Lolium multiflorum. The sequence goes on from JAUUTY010000460.1 coordinate 161,740, forward strand.
CTTTAGGAAGCATTGGCTGAGTGGTTCTACAGACAGATCATGGCTTGAAACTTTTTTGTATGGAAATTCTATATCCGCAATTGAGTCACCAAAATAAGTTGCAATGCATGTCCTCGATATCTTTCTTGCTTTGCTAAAGTCATGCTACGAATGGTTGCTCTGAGATTTTTCATGTCTATCACTGTACCGGCCAAATGTGGATGACGAGGTGATCTTGCAAGCATTGATAGTAGGGATTTTTTTCTTTTGGTTTTGCCCTTATATTGTTTGTAACGTGTATTTGTAAGTGGCCCTTCACACTGAAACAGTATTCTGTTCGCCTATGTTACGCAATGGAGATTAATAAAATCGAAGGACAGACGGTTGACAAGGTCGGCGTCTGTTTACCAAGGCCTACTTTATCTCATGGGCAATTCTATGCCGTTGTGTGAACGGTGACATCAGTGAAAGGGTTAATGATACTTGCACTTGATGAAAATGGGGAACCGACTACAGAAACAAGGAACATAGTGTACCAGGAGGTGCTTGATAATCTCTAGGAAGGCCCTTCATGTAAGTGTTTCCCCTTATAACCATTTTTTGTACCCACGTTTTTATTTGTATAGGGTGCGTATTCATATATTTAATATTTTATCCATTTTTGTTTCCAGGGTTTATCTGATGCATGGAAGAATGGAGTTTGTTTCCTAATCCTCTGTACAATGTTCGTTGGTGCTACATATAGTGCATGTGTTCCAGCAGGTTTGAGCCAGTTGATCCTAGAAGCCGATGCTACTTACGGTTCGTAGTGGCATGTTTACAGTTTACAGTCATGTGTTCCGCCCATTGAATTGTTGTTATGTTGCCTGTTTAATCCTGTTAAATAGACTCTACTTATTCAACCGTTGCAGTCCCTCTTGGCTATAGACTTGAAATAGTTGGTTCTGAAGTGCAAGTATTGCCGGTGATTTGTATTGAAACCTTTTGTGACCAAGTGTTTTATCTGTATAAATGCTATTGTACTAATTACTGAATTTATTGCTTTTCTATGTCGTTTCATTTTAGTTAAGCAATATCTTTCGATTGACTGACATGGGCGTCGTTTTTGACACAGAATCATCCAATGTTAATAAGTAGACAGGTGCATACGTATGTACTTGGCGATTTATAGCTGATGACATAGCTTTTCAGATTGCACAGTCTTTACATTATACTACTGTAGTGATTCCTCCAGAATATTTACGTGTCCAGCTGCTGCATGAGCTATCTGTTATGTTCGGAAAAAATGGCTATTCTTTAGCATATTTTAACATGTCCACCGACACCGAGTCTATTAGCAATGCCAGATCGCTTGGTAATAGGCTGGCCAGTATGATAGAAATGAACTAAGAGATATGGTTTCTTCTTTCCATGGGAGATTGAATGCAGACCAGCTCAATATTTATGATCAGATTATGTATGCAACCCTCAATTCGACTGGGTTTTCTTTGTAATATTTCTCAGGGCTCTAATTTATCTAAGTTGATAGAAAAAGTCAACACTCATATTGTGGGATGAAGCGCTGATGACACATAGATGTTGCTTTTAGGCCATCGATATGAGTTTAAGAGACATCTTATCTGTTAATGATAGCTCTTGGCATTCTATTCCTTTCGGTCAAAAGATTGGTTTTAGGAGGTGATTTTAAATAGGTGTTACCTGTTGTAGAACGAGGCAGCATATGTGAAGTTCTTTACTCTTCCCTTATCAGGGCATAAGAAGCGCAAGTCCGCAGAAGACACTGAAGAAGGCAAGCTAGAGACTGTAAAACGAGGAAGGCGCCCGCAAGTCGGATTCCTGAGAGAAGCGCAGTTTCGTCGTGGCTTCATGCACAGGATTGTTGGAAATCCCTATGTCCCACTCAAAATCCCAAGAGAGTTCTGCAGGTGCATCATTGTTGATTTCCCACGAAAGATAGTGATCGGCAACACAAGTGGAGAGTCTTGGCGTGTGATACTGGTGGAGGGAAGAAATCGCATCTACATTGAGCACGGATAGGATGACTTCGCTGAAGACAACAACCATGAGGAAGGTGATACTCTGTTCTTTACTTATGCTGTGGTGGAGTCTTTCACGAAGGTGGTCATAATAGGAAGCAATGGATGTGAGAAGATCACTGAACACGGCAAGTGATGTAGTGCCTAAGTGTTAGAACATGGGATACTTTTGCTTGCTATCGATGCGCACGCGCACCTATGACCAGTACTAAGCAATGCAATCTACCTATATATATGTTAACTTATCGGAAATTCAATTCGGCTCCCGGGTGCGTATGCTCCCTCTACCAACAAAACATATTTTGAAGTTTCAAAAAATTTTAACAAAAAATTCTACATGTACATCTCCATAATATATGTGTGCGTCAATTTTCATGAAATAATAATATTTTTTTGGCCTATATAAAAAAGTGAAAACTTATCCAGTGAAAAGCATTGTTTTTAGCACTGAATTTTGTCTTTTTTACACACGTCAAATGATAACTTTATTTTTATGAAACGACTTTGTGAGCGTGTAGCACGTGAAGATGTACGTGTGAATTCTTAACTTATGTGTAGAAGTTATCCTATCTTCTGCAACTATCTGTGCTAAGTTTACTGGTGTGGTTCTCTGAATTTCATTGTCACTCTATTGCTCTTTGTAATTACCATGTGTAGCACCCTATGTCTACTTACCGTGTTTTTTCTGTGATTAGTTGTCACTGAACACTTGTATACTGCGGTTATAACGATGGATTCGTTGATAACATGTCACATCTGTGTTCCTGGTACAAGTGCACACATATTGCTAGAGCCTCTAGCGATCGGCTATTTATGTTGTTTCACCTTCGCTTACGCCTAACCAAGTTATCATCACATATACTTGTAGCACTTACAGTCCCTTTCGCTCTTTCGATCCTCCTCGCTCAGTTAAGCAGGGGCGCGGCGTGCAGAATATATCCAATAGTGCAGGGTCATCCACAAAAGGGGATGCCGCCAAGGCCGCCAGTAGACATGTACAAGCTTGCTTTTCTGTTTCCTTGCTATTAGATATATCTCTCAAGCGTCAGTAGTATACATTAGCACATTTTAATAAAGACCAACGACAATCTCCCTATTTTCCATTTCTTGGTTATTCATGTTTTGCTGTAGGCTAGACTTAGAGTTTAAATTTCCATATAGTATGGGGAAGCTATTACTGGCAAAGAAGAATTAGTTTGTTGAGCGGACCACTGATTCACTAAATTTCCAGGTTCAGCCCAGTGAGCCAACAAATTAGGAGATCAATACAACAAAGTAACAAACTGAAACTACACCTGACACACCAACAGGCTCCTTCATTCCACAGGAGCACCTCTTTTTTCTCTTTGTGTATCTTTTCTTCTTTGGCATGGTAACCTTTTATAATATTTGATAAGGAGATATTTTTTAATATTTGGCGTGGAGAGCATTCTAGACCTTGACCTGTGAGTTCATAATAGTTTGCCAAACCTGAGCCATCATGATTTTCCCTTATAAATTTATCATTTTGAGTTTATGAAGTGATTTTTCTGTATGATATTGAAAAGTTTATGGTTTTTGGTTTCGTGTTGCGCTTTTCGTTTTGACAAATCATTAGCTGAAATGGTCGGCTACTATTCTTAGATTATTATGTCAACCAATGCAGACCATCCATTATTTATCTCCATTCTTACTAAGTACAGTGAAAGAAACTAGAATCCATAATACGCATGTACTCAATGGAGAGCCGATTGGTAAAATAATAGTAGTACAGAATTATCTGTATTTACTTTTTGCTGCTATCCCTGAAAATAGTCTGATTTTTTCTGGCAACTAATGCATAGCTTCATAACTTCGCATGTAAAAACATGGATGGACACTGGACCAACTTAGATGAGCCAATTGTTCACTTTTGTTGGTGTAGCAATTTGAATATTTCATCTTCTGTCTCTCAATTATTCAGTATATCACTTTTTCTTTTCAGATGTCTTTTAGTTAATCGGGGATGCAGTTACCTTGCAATGGTCAGTTTCGTACTTGGGAGAGCTAGCTTAGGATTTCATGAATTTTATGAACTCTTATTGTCACACCTGGAGACTCGAACCATATGTATTGGTAGATGTCCTAACAGTTTGGCCAGTTCGTGCTTGCCGTTCTTTTATTATGGTTTAGAATTACATAAGAGGAACTTTGCTATTATTGTGAGTGCTACACATATCTGAATGAGTACTTGTATTATTTTATCTATTCACGAACCGGATAGATAATTTTCAAGTTTGTATAACTGCATATGTACATGGGAGAAACTTTACACAGTTGCAGTGTCGTGTTTGCTTGTGCGTGTGGTAGTTTTGAATGGCTGGATACCTCTACCTGTATCAAAGGGTTTCTGCATGTCAATAATTTCCTAATATTCACCTCATCACCTCACAGGTACAACTTATCACAGGTGCACACCGGCCATAGTAGAACCTATCATGTTTCGAAGATTTTGAATCGTATTTGCCTAAGTAATATCTACAGTATAAAACTACACACATGAACAGTTCCGTTGAAGCAGAGGTAACAACGTGGACCGATAGACGTAACAAAAAAAAACATGCATAATACACACTCTGCAATTTTTTCCTTCTAATTGTCCCACTAGGGCCTCGCATCCCACCGCTATAAAGATAATACCACGAGATAAAAATAAAAACACGTTTACATATTTAACTGTGCCAGATTGCTAAAACATTTGACAAACATTGATAATCCCATGACATATCACCCAGTACACAACTCAACACCGCGACAACTAAAGCACTACTTAATACTTTTCAGCAACTGCTTCAAACTTAGCTATGCTATCGGTGACATCCGCAAAAGCAGAGTTAGAGATCTCTTCATATGTTTGCTCACCAGCTCCAGGTTCATAGTATTCAAAAGCAGTTGATTGAGCGGAACATATTTTATCATGTGTGCGATCAACTCGCTCGACCGTACGGCGCCACCCATTTGTTAACGCTTCTACTTTCATGTTCAGCTGGTGGTTCTCTTCCATTGCATGCCTCCATCCGCTGCAAGAGTTATAACTAAGTTATTACTCAGAAGAAGTTATGCCCATATGTTTTAATGATGTCAGTTGGCAGTAGCCGGATCGACGACTCTGCTATCTTCTGTTCAACTCCATCCATTATACAATATACTCTTGCCTGCTTGAGGTAAACAACTGACGAAGTTTTATATGAGCCTCCAAATCTGGCAAGGAAGCATGGACATCACTAAAAAAATCACCATACCTACAACATGTGTCAAACTTGAGCCCAATAACTGGAAGTTTATTTACCACTTAATCCAATATAATCTTGCAAGAAACATCAAAAGTGCGCATTTTTTTAAAAAAAATAGTCCCACATTTAGGGAAGATAGCAGCAGCAAGATAAACCAGATCGCCATAGTGAAGAGAGATTTACGATGAGTCGGCATGACATCCAAGCGAGCGCCATCTCTCTGTACATCTGAAGATCATCAATATACATTGACCTACCTATAGTGAGGAGAACACTCTAGACATATATGGGTGCAACTGTCTTATTCAGCCGCCACCTGCTAAAAAGAACATAGCTGCACGACACCTTTCAGAGAACACACACACCGGACACATGTACCACCATGGGTAGCACATCCATCCATGGGTTGTCAGAACAAAAAATTTAAACCATCCTAACATATGATCACCATTTCACTTTTCTTATTTATTTTGTTATCTCACTTTTGTTTCATTTAACAACTTAATTAACCTTACATATAGAGCACACGATAAAGAAATACTTCAGGGAAAACATACATTGTTTCATTCAAAATAATCACACACATTCCACAGAACGAAGAGAAAGAAAAAAATACTCACCCAACACGTCAGAGACCTACATACCCAGGTTTATTATACGGATTCTAAAAAGGAAAAATACAATTCTAGAAAGAAAAAAAACTAAAACCCACAAATATTTAACACTGCCAAGAATTACCATCACTCAGCTACCACATGGCGCGGCGTGCCGCCGCGCCCTTCATTGCTAGTATATATATATATATATAAGCTCAGATGGGGCACCTAGGAGCATGGGCACCCAACGTGTATTTCGTACATACCTGGAGTGTACGTGTCTAAATTACACATACCTAAGGTTTACATACCTAACATATACACATACAAGTTACACATACCTAACATTTACATACTTAACATACACACATGCAAGTTACACATACCTAACATATATATACACGTATCAGTGTACGTACACCTTAGGTATGCAATATCTTAGGTATGTATCACTTGAGTATGCATATCTTAGGTATGTATACCTTAGGTATGTGTAACTTAGGTATGTATACCCTCAGGTATGTGTACTACAAAGCAAAAATACGCGTATCTACGTATGGTGCCCGGGCACCTAGGAGCACCAGTTAATTTACCTATATATATATATATATATATATATATATATATATATATATACCAGCACTATTCTGCAACCGGTTGCAGAATAATATTCTGAGCACCGACTTGTACTTCCCTGGACACAAGGTTGTGCTTCCCGGATAACAGGGTTCAACTTTCCGTCGAACTTACCTGAACTTCCCATTTTCTTCAGAGTTACTGATTCTACTTCGTGTTTCCCAACCATTTGTCGGAACTATGCAAATGATATACCGTTGGATAGATAATGAAAAACCGCAACTTTTTCATGTTCACACTTTTCACAGACTAGTAAAGTTGCACGTGCAACACACGTTCCCATTAATCGAAATTTATTTAGGCGCATGACAAACACAAAATGTCCCAAACTACCAGAAAAATGGATAATAAATCATATGAAACTGAGAGCAAATGAACATTGTACAAACAGTTAAATCCTATTGAAATATAGTGCCAATTATATCCCGCGAAATTCAAGTGAAGCAACTAATCAAAATATATCTACATTATTATTCATGTTGTTGCTGCTGCTGCTAATCTCACTTCATCGATTATATACAAATCAAGTCTGTACCAACAACCAAGCCTGTTAGTCGGCAACCGCTAAAATACTTATAAAACCTGGTTTTGCATGGATATATAGATCACTCACCATTATCCTAGACGATACAATGCTTAACTAATTCATCAGCCACACCATTAGACTATAAACAAAATTTGTCAAAACACCTGGCCAAAGTAGTAAATAAGTAACGAATGCATCAACCATGTAGATGCATAACTGGAGGGGCATTAGTCCATGCTACATAAGTACAATTATAAATAACCACTTACTCTTTTGCTAAACAGCAAAGATGTAAATCGATTTTTCTCTGTCTAAGCAATCACTAATTACATCACCATGATGGATCACTTCATAAATGCTATCCTTAATTCTCCCTTTGCTTTCATGGCAAAGACATATTTTTTTGTGAAGAGTCAGGGAGCTTCAATACCTAACAGATCCTCCATCCAAGTTCTATAGTTGATTCCATTCAAGCCACATGTTAGAAGAATGTAGAAGTAACTCTCAGATGCTGGGAACACTTTTTGTGCACATCAACGAAAAAAATCCTAAAGTAGATAAACATTACACGTAGTTCATAAATTTTAATCAAAATTAAATAAACATGTTGTAGAATAAGGTCTCATATAGTAATACCCTTCTTCCTCTCGAGCAGTGCTCACATGACAATCAATTCCAAAATTCAACAATCTAGGTTTATATCACCTATTCTAGGAGCACATCAATGCTATGATATGACTCACACATTCCCTTTCAATTCAAACAAAAGAAAAGTGTATCACTAATTTCCGATGTAATATATGAGCCAATAATATAATATACTAAATAGTGTATAGATACATCCAAATTAAAACAAATCTACGACACCCTTTTTAAGCGAATGGACTAAACGAAATATCCAAGATAAAGTACAACACTATAACATAGGAGCCAAAAACCGAAGAAACATATAGCTATCTAACTATATCTGGTAATAATTTCTAATATATAGTTCATAAAAGCTTCTAAAATAACACCAAGTTTTCTTGGAAAAAAAGTCTTTTGCAATATAACATAATGCTATCTCCCAGATCAATTTTATTCAACGACGATTACAACACTAAAAACTCTAGAATTTACGCCATCGCATTTCTGACCTATTCTTATTCACTTACATATCTTGCTCAGTATTACCATCATAGCACAATATCGCAGTTGACCTGCCCCTCGCCATTTGTCCCACCTCCTTATCTTTTGCTCATCCCCCTCGACAATTATTTTCACCCAAAAATGATCATAACTAACATCAAATGAACACATGAACAACTTGTGCTTCCTCTCTTTGTTTCCCAATGCTAATTTTAATATTTCGTCATTGCAAAATATAACCTGCAGAAGAAGAAATGTGACCACTATGAGTCGAAGGATGCATCAGCCACCAAGAAAAGGTTCCTAAATCAAAGCTACTTAAACAATGTGGAAAGTAGATAATGTTAGAGTAGGTCAGACAGAATAGAAAAAGCTGCAAAACAAAATTGTACAAACTCCAAAAACGTAAGCAAAGAAATGCACAGGGATCTTGTCGCAGTCATGCCTCCTTTTTTTAAGACTTGCATGCTTAGCAATAATTGAATAAACCAGCAATAGGTGAGCTACATATGTTCCATTAAAACCAGAAATACGGAAAAAAAGCTTTACTTTTATGGGAAAAAATCGACCGACAAATGCTCATGGAAGTAATCCACTACATGACTTCAAACAAGTGTACTTCATTTTGGGGGATCAGAAGCAGCTAAGCTCAATATGGATGAACTAAAATCATGTTATTAGATGCATAAAAACAATGCATTTCATCACAACTGAAGATTGCACTCTATATCTTACTATCTTTAAATATATAGAGGAATATAAATATTGCAGATCTATGGAATTCTAGTAGTTCTTGTTTGAGAATGATGGAGCATATGTTACTGAAAAACTCCACAACCAAGCACCAGCGTATGTATCATCATATATTTACCTTCTGGACCTATAGGGAATACATCATTTTATCAGTTGCAGATGAACTTGAATATATTCATTTGCATCTTGAAAGATTTCAGAAACACAATAATTACAAGGGCATGCTCATATGCATGATTCCATCATCTCTTTCAATCATATTAGAACAAAACATCCATGCTTCAGGAAGTTTAACAATTTTACCTAGTACAAGACTTTACCTGATTTTGCAAGATGGAGGACTGCATGGAATTTTTTACACCATACTCATAGTCATTTTATGTGAAGAAAAGAAAAATCTACTTCAGCCATGTTACACATAATTCATAAATGCCTTTTTGGAAGAACTTCCAGTTCATTAATGATTAATCGATTAGTTGAGATGGTTCATGTCATCGAGGCCATTACCACAAGCAAAATAGAGTACTGCGTTGTTGTAGATGAATTGATTATGACTCAAAATACTATGGTCAATGATAGGGAAACCAGATACTTACTCATGTTAAAAGTTTAAAAAGAATGGTATTCAGGTTTGTTTTCTCCTGAACATACTGTTAGTCACTACCAAGGTCTCCCCACCTTCCTAGGCTGCAGAGAATACAAATCTTGTATATATAGGGTCGGTTAAAAAGATAAGCACACTGAGATTAAATTAGTACAAGAACATACCACTGAAGCCTTGGCAACATGGAGTGGTCTAACTGATAAAGGGAAAGGAAAGTAGGAGAAATCGACAACAATATGGGCGACAGGGTGAGGGCACCAAGACCGGTCAGATCAGGTCCTGCTGGTCGCGACTACACTGTTCACCCTGTCTTGTGGCCATTACGACCAGATAGAGGTGGGTAAAACCGTGGTGCATGGCTATGAACCGAGAAAATATGACTTGCATTTCAGGGAGAGATATTATAACGATAATATTTAGAAGTAATGAATATATTACAAAATAATATACTATAGGCAAACGATAATATCAATGCAAAGGGCATGCAATCTATAGGCCAAGCACAATAAACCAAATTAGTTATGGAAAAGAATTTACATCTTTTTTCAATCATATACATCTTCTTATAACCTTGCGATCACATATCTACACTAATGCCACAGTTATGATGATCACTTTTCCTTGCCTGATCAGCATTCACAGTTTGATTAGTGTTGGGCTTCAAGTTAATCCAATTTTAGAACTGACTTCGGTCACACACTTACGCAAATGTATCTATGATGATACTCTGTATTAGCATATGGGTAAGACTTCAGGCTTACAGATAATCATTTCAACGCATATAGTAGTGTTTAAATCAGGAGAACATGGGAAGTAAGGACAGGAAAATACCTAGGCAGCAGCCTGCTAGGGCATCGTCACATCATTCAAGCTGCAAGCTGAAAGTTCAAGAAAATTATGTTTATTGACACCTCGATAGATACTTTATATATAGTTGCAGACAGAGAATCGGTAAGCAAAAAAAACAACCATTGTTATACTGATGACAAAACATTTGTAGTCATTCAAGCAGGGCGGTGCTCAGAAATTACTTCGTAGTCTAGAAAGTAGTAGTGCACAATTTGGGAACAAATATGTCCAGAATATGCATTATTGGTTATTTCACCGCATGAACAATTATCAATTTTGAGCAATTAAGATACCTTGGAGGAGCTGTACACCGTGGAGCTGGATGCAGCGTCGTCATGACGGGCAGGGCTCCGACGACCTCGCCACTAAAGGGCAGGGCATCTGCATTTCGGCAGCGCGGCGACTTGGAGATAGGGCGGTGATGGACGGCGGCGTGGGGAGCAGGGCGGCGACGTGGGGGCAGCGCGGCCGTGTCGATGCAGGGCGGCGACGTGGGGGCAGCGCGGAGATGTGGAGGCATGGCGGCGACGTGGGGGTAGCGCGGACGTGTGGATGCTGGGCGGCGACGTGGGGGCAGCGCGGAGATTTGGAGACAGGACGGCGACGGCCGAGCTGATGACCGACGGCAGCGAAGATCACGACGGCCGTGCTGGTGACGTGCGGCGGCATTGAGGCGGCGGCGAAGATCGCGACGGCCGCGCTGGTGATGTGCGGCGGCGTTGAGCGTTGTTCCGGCAGGGAGGTGGTTTGGGGGGAAAAGCAGGACGGGAAGTCAGGAATAATGATTAGCGACGAATTGATTCTCCGTGTAATGTCAGTTCCCTGGTGCGCGGAGATCGTGGATTCGGAGCGGACAATACAACATTGGGTCAACTACAGACGTTGGATTTAGGCGTTTGGATGGCTTAGATCGTTTGGATCAGCCCCTCTGGGGCTTTTATTAGTAGAGATTTTGCACGGTTTAAATTTAATTTTGAAAATACGAAAACACTTCTATATGGCCAGAAAACGAACTTTTAGTTCGGTTTTTGAATCGCTTATCGAAACTGTGCAAATAATATACCGTTGGAAAGATAATGAAATTGCGCAACTTTTTCATGTTTTATGTTTTTTCAAAATCCTCACAGTTTTTGAACAATTTTGAAAATACCTAAATTCGGACGTACTCAAAAACGAGCGGACAGTAATTTGGATGATTTGTTTCAACCGTATATCGGAATGATACAAATGATATGGCGTTGGAAAGCTATGGACTAGGCGCAACTTTCTTATTCCAATTGTTTTCTCTAATTCCTTACGGTTTAATAGAAAAACACGAATTACTGTCCGCCTTTTTTATGTGACGAGCACCGAATGATTTTCCCCGCGATTTCCATGAAGTATATTTAAACAATGCAAATGATATACGGTTGGAAAGGTCTCAAAATGGTGCATCTTTTTCGTATCTACCATTTTTGCCAACTCCAAACGATTTAAAATTAATTTTAGAAGTTTTAAATCATGTTTCCGGTATATTTTGTGGGATAACGGTTTGAATTTGATGGATTAGATCCATTTATTTGTTGTAAAATGTTGTAGGTAATGAAATTAGACATATAATCTATCATATAAAGCTTTTGGTGACAATGATTGAAGTGGTTGGTGATCAAATCGATGAGATTTGCACAATAGATTTCCGCCCCGTAAAAACAGAGCATTGAACTTCCCCGACACGAACTTGCACTTCTAGGGAAATGTGGTTGTACTTCTGTACTGTTCCAGAAGTGTTCACTAAATGACTATAAGTTTCTTATACGGTGTCGTTTGAGACGACCACACAAAATGCTCAGCACAACCACGCGCATCTGAACTTCCCATGTCCTTGTACTGCTTGGCCTTCATGGTTGTACTTCCTAGAAATGTTTTGGTACTAGTGTGTTTTACAAATTTAAAACTAGCATTGTCCATATATTCTATTTCAAGAGATTCTGCACTTTCAGTCTTAATATTTGAACTTCACAACGTTGCTATTTGAACTTATGTGGGGGTATTTTTCTTCATGTAATTACCGCTTGTACTTCCTGTTGTCTCCGCCTGTACTTCTCGGAATCACTGCTCGTACTTCCTCGCAGATGACGGGATTATTTTGTTTTTTCTACATTTGGACTTTGTCGGGTTTCTTGTACTTTCTATATTAAGTGGGTGTACTGCTCGTGTCGAATGGTTGTGCTTCTTGTTTTCAAGTATATGAACTTCTTCGCGGGTGACAGGATTATTTTTGTTTTTTGTACATTTTGGATTTTGTCGATTTTCTTGTACTTCCTATATTAAGCGGGTGTACTGCTCGTGTTGAATGGTTGCACTTCTCCGCATCAACTATTTGAACTTCCTCACGGATGACGGGATTTTTTTATGTTTTTTCCAGATTTGGATTTTGTTGGTATTATTTTACTTCCTATAATAACTGCTTGTACTGCTAGTGTTAAATGGTTGTACTTATCTGTGTCTAGCATTTGAACTTCCTCGCGGATGACCGGATTATATTTTTTTGTACATTTGGATTTTCTCGGTTTTCTTGTACTTCATATATTAAGCAGGTCTGCTCGTGTCGAATACTTGTACTTCTCAGCGTGAAGTAGTTGAACTTCCTCGTGGATAACAAGATTATTTTGTTTTTTCTACATTGGTTTTCTAGTACTTCCAATATGAAGTAGGTGCACTGCTCGCGCCAAATAGTTGTACTTCCAAATCTTGGCTGTTGCGCCACGTAGAACTATATGCGGTGGTGCATGAGGGCTACATTGCATTTTTTTTATGAAAAGTGTGCTTGCTGAAACAAACGAGTATATTTCTCATAGAGTACAGAGAATAAAAGAAGTGAGATATTCCTAAGATTACAGTAAAACTAGGTGTATTTCCACCACACACATTTCTATTCTTATTTTCTACTATTTTGTCTTATCTATTTATCTCGCGTATTCCATCTTCCCTTTTCTTTGAGCTTGTTTTTTACTGTGTGGAATAAAGTGATTCGGTAAACAACATCACCAAGTGAAGTGCCGGGGGGCCAGCCAGTTCATGGGCATCAACCTGTTGTTGCTCAACCTAATACTTCTGCTCGAGATTTCCTTGATTGAGTTGTGTCGCCCACATGATTTGTACTATCTTCTGCACACTGTACTTTTCTTCGTGGTCGTGTGTACTATACATTTGTGCTTGAACTTTTTTTTCATTGTTTGTACTGCCCGAACAAATAAAAGGAGATGAAAAATATAGACGAGAGAGCAACACGGATGGGCCCGGGGTGGCGCATCGGCGAAGCTGAAAACGCGTCGCGGGACGTCGGGAAGGCGGCCGCAGGCGCCGTGGAAGGAGGACCGGCGAAGCGAGGCGGCTGGCGCGAGAAGAACCGAGGGAGGCGCGAGGCACCCGGCAGCGGCGCGCGAGCCTTGAGATGGCGGCGGCGTCCCGAGCCCTCCGGCGGCGGCGGCGATCCCTCAGATGGCGGCGCGGAGCCTCCCGAGCGGCGGCGGCCTCTCAAGCGGCGGAGCGGTTGACCCTGAGCTTTGGAGGCGGTTGCCCTCCGGGGCTCGACGAGCGCAAGTTACGAAAGAGAGCGAAACAAGGAGTCGCGAGCGAGAAAGGAGCTGCGCAGAGTCGCAGAAGCGAGGAAAGCATTCTTGATCGCCGAGCGGAGAGACGGCTGCCGAGGCCGCAGCAGAGACAGAAGAAAGCGGCGCGAGTCGCGAAGGCTCCATCCCGTGCGGGGAGCGCCCGGTGGGGCGGCTGTGTGAGTAGGCGTGGGCGGGGCGTTCGATACGGGGGTGGGCGAGGATACGGGGAAATTTTGAGGCGGGATCTTGGCCGGCCGAGCGGTGGGAGCGGAGTCGGGGGAGGGTGGTCCGGAGGTAGGTGACGGGCGGATGACTGGGAAAACTATTCTTTTGATCGGGCGCGGAGCACAGGACCACGTCTCTTATAGGCGGACGATTACTCAAAATAATATTTTTGAACATAGGTTGCTGAAATAGTGCAACCATATATATATATATATATATATTCCATAGCTTCCATTGCATTTTCTAAATATGTACTCCTATATCATCTAGGGAGTTTATAAAGTCATTATATTCTTCAGACGCATCATAGTTTTCTTCTTCTATTAGCATTTCTTTCATTAAATTTTCTTCTTCTTCATAAATTATTAACTTTCAAGAGGTCCATGCATGAACCTGCCATGCATGCATATATATATATATATATATATAGGGATGCACAAAAGGCACACTAATTATATATATATATATATATTGTGAGGCAACTTAATCAAAGTGTGTGTTTTCATTCGAGAACTTGTCAATATATTCAAGTTAATTAATTTATCAGCGCTAATTATATAATTAATTAATGAATGAATCTCAGGGATGTTCGATCATACATGATCGATATAGGCCATATATATTAATTGGGGTTAATCTAGGGTTTGCTAGCTAGCTATATATATAGAGCAGGTTTTTATTAGATCGGGTTATAGCTAGTATAGTTTGGGGTTATGTGTTTTAATTAAGTAGCCAGGTTTGATTAGCTAGGACGGGTTAGTTATATATATATATGGTTTAGTTAGGGTTAATGTCACACTTAATTTAGAGGACCGCGAGGGCCTGCGTGATGTGCAATTAAGTGTCGTTTGGGAACCTATATATATATATATATATAGGTAAATATATATATATATATATATATATATATATATATATAGGACATATTCATGCTACACCCGGGTGTAGTTACTCCCACGTGTGTTTCACACAATCTAGGTAGTATCTATCATACCGAAGAGTATATACATGTAGTATGAAGTATATAAGAATATTTTGGTAGTATATATACTACTTTGTAGGTACTATGTACAATTTTTTACGTACACTATTTCTTTACGTATAAATATGCATGTATTTTGTATATATAGTGCAAACTATGGGTGTATTTAATTTTTTTCACCAAAATTGGTATGGAGTATCTTAGATACAATATACGAACATACTCAAATCGATAAAGTATCATATATACTTTTGTATGATCGTATACGAGAGATGGGTGTAGTTACACCCAGGAGTGATGTGCAATTAAGTGTCGTTTGGGGCCTATATATATATATAGCTAGAGCTAGGGTTT
Organism: Lolium multiflorum; assembly: GCA_030979885.1. NCBI lineage: Eukaryota > Viridiplantae > Streptophyta > Magnoliopsida > Poales > Poaceae > Lolium > Lolium multiflorum. The sequence goes on from JAUUTY010000460.1 coordinate 177,252, forward strand.
AGGGTTTATAGGGTTTAGGGTTTAGGGATTAGGGTTCGGGTTTAGGGATTAGGGTCTAGGGTCATTAGGGTTAGGGTTGTTAGGGATTAGGGTTAGCTAGGGGTTATGGTTTAGGGTTTAGGGTTTAGTGTTTAGGGTCTATGGGTTAGGGTTTAAGGGTTAGGGTTAGGGTTATGGTTTAGGGTCTAGGGTGTTTTAGGGTGTTTAGGGTTTAGGGATTAGGGTTTTAGGGTTTTAGGGTTTAAGGTTAGGGATCATCGATCGGTGCGCACACACATTATATATTAGAGGCACCCGCGCCTTTTGCGCATAAAGTGCATGCGTATGTCTGTGTTTTTTGCCACAAACGATATATAGATCGAGAGAGAGAGAGAGATTGAAATCCCCAAGAATATGTTCAAATATATATTAAAATATATATATGCATGAATGCATGCATGGTAGGCCATGCATGCACACTAGTCTCTATATATATATATATATTGTGAGGCAACTTAATCAAATGTGTGTTTTCATTCGAGAACTTGTCAAAATTCAAGTTAATTAATTTATCGAGCGCTAATTAGTTGGTCGCATGCTTGATGCGCAATTAAGTGTCGTTGTCCTATATATATGTAAAGGGTTTAATTAGGGTTTAGGGTTAGCTACAGGGTTAGGGTTAGGGTTAGGGTTAATTCAGGGTTTAGGGTCTAGGGTTTAGGGTTTAGGGTTGGGGTTTAGTGTTTAGGGTTTAGGGTTTAGTGTTTAGGGTTTAGGGTTTAGTGTTTAGTATGTTTAGGGTGTTTAGGGATTAGGGATTAGGGATTAGGGATTAGGGTTTTAGGGTTTTATGGTTTAGGGTTTAGGGTGATCATCGATCGAGTGCGCACACACATTATTAGAGGCACCCGCGCAATTAAGTGTCGTTGGCCTATAGTGTTTAGGGTGTTTTAGGGTTTAATTAGGGATTAGGGATTAGGGTTTAGGGTTCGGGGTTTAGGGATCATCGATCGAGTGCACACACACATTATTAGGCACCCGCGCCTTTGCGCATAAAGTGCATGCGTATATAAGTGTGTTTTTTGGCCTAGCGATATAGAGAGAGAGAGATTGAAATATATATCCCCAAGAATATGTTCAAATATATATTGAAATATATGCGCGAATGATATGCAAGTTTGTAGGCCACGCATGCACACTAATTATATATATATATTGAGGCAACTTAATCAAATGTGTTTTCATTAAGAGAACTTGGCCAAAAATCAGTTAATTAATTTATCAGCGCTAATTAGTTGGTCGCTTGCTTGATGCGCAATTAAGTGTCGTTGGCCTATATATGTAGGGTTTAATTAGGGTTTAGGGTTTAGGGTTAGCTACCTAGGATTAGGGTTTAGTGTTTAGGGTTTAGGGTTTAGGGTGTAGTGTTTAGGGTTTAGGGTCTAGGGTTTAGGGTTTAGTGTTTAGGGTTTAGGGTTTAGTGTTTAGGGTTTGAGGTTTAGGGTTCGGGTTTAGGGTTTAGTGTTTAGGGTTTAGGTTTAGTGTTTTGGGTGTTTAGGGTGTTTAGGGATTAGGGATTAGGGAGATTAGGGTTTAGGGTTTTATGGTTTAAAGGTTTAGGGATCATCGATCGGGAGTGCGCACACGCACATTATTAGAGGCACCCCGCGCAATTGAGTGTCGTTGGCCTATATATATGGTTTAATTTGGGTTTAGGGTTTAGGGTTAGCTAGGGGTTAGGGTTAGGGTTAGGGTTTAGGTTTACGGTTTAGTGTTTAGGGTTTAGGGTTTAGAGTTTAGGGTTTAGTGTTTGGGGTTTAGGGTTTTTAGGGTCTAGGGTTTTAGTGTTTGGGGTGTTTAGGGTGTGCGTTTAGGGTTTAATTAGGGATTAGGGTTTTAGGGTTTAAGGTTTTGGGATCACGATCGAGTGCACACACACATTATTAGAGGCACCCATTTGCGCATAAAGTGCATACGTATATATGTGTGTTTGACGCCAACGATATATAGATCGAGAGAGAGAGAGATTGAAATATATATATCCCAAGAATATGTTCAAATATATATTGAAATATATGCACGAATGATATGTGCAAGGTATGCCATGCGCGCATTGATACGTCTCAAACGTATCTATAATTTCTTATGTTCCATGCTACTTTTATGACAATACTTGAATGTTTTATAATACTTTACAGCATTATTATACATTTTCCGGCACTAACCTATTAACAAGATGCGAAGTGCCAGTTCCTGTTTGTGCTGTTTTGGTTTAGAAATTCTAGTAAGGAAATATTCTCGGAATTGGGCTGAAATCAACGCCCCGGGGTCCTGTTTTCACGGAGCCTTCCAGAGGCCGGAGGGATAACGGGGAGGTGAGCCACGAGGCGAAACAGGACAACGGGCGGCGCGGCCGGGCCCTGGCAGCAGGCCACAGTGCAGGCCCTGTGTCATACGACCTACCCTTCTTCTGAATATTTCGTCTCGAAACCCCTGTGCCGAAGGCCACGATACGGAAGCTTATTCTTGAGACGCCGCCGCCGCCAATCCCATCTCGGGAGATTCAGGAGATCGCCTCCGTTCCGGAGAGGGGATCATCACCGGAGGGGCTCTAAATCATCATGCCCGCCTCGATTGATGCGTGAGTAGTTCATCCTTGGACTATGGGTCCATAACAATAGCTAGATGGTTGTCTTCTCCGCATGTGCTATCATTGTTTAGATCTTGTGAGCTGCCTAACATGATCAAGATCATCTATTTGTAATACTACATGTTGTGTTTAGGATCCGATGAATATAGAATATTATGTCAAGTTGATTATCAATCTATCATATGTGTTGTTTATGTTCTTGCATGCTCTCCGTTGTTAGTAGAGGCTCCGGCCAAGTTGATACTTGTAACTCCAAGAGGGAGTATTTATGCTCGATAGTGGGTTCATGCCTCCATTGAATCTGGGACCGTGACAGAAAGCTCTAAGGTTGTGGATGTGCTGTTGCTACTAGGGATAAAACATCAATGCTTTGTCTAAGGATATTTGTGTTGATTGCATTATACTCAATGCAATTATCTGTTGTTTGCAACTTAATACTGGTCGGATGATAACCTGAAAGTGGATTATTTAGGCATAGATGCATCTTGGATGGCGGTCTATGTACTTGTCGTAATGCCTGATTAAATCACATAGTAATCATCATTGTTATGTATTGAATCTTTATTTGTCAATTGCCCGTCTGTAATTTGTTCACCGGCATGTTAGTTATCTTATTGGAGAGACACCACTAGTGAGCTTGTGGACCCCGGTCCCATTCTTTTACATCGAATACTGCAATCTTTGTTCTTACTGTTCTTTGCAAACAAACACCATTTTCCCTCGATACATTTAATCCTTTGTTTTGACAAACGTTGAGATTGACAACCTCTTTGTTACGTTGAGACAAGTACTTTGATTGTTGTGTTAATCTGAGTTCCACGTTGGCCTTGCGGTTTCAGTGTTGCAGCACTTTCACCTCCTCCACCAGCAGCCTTCACGTGCTTCTTGGCTCCTTCTGGTTCGAGGGTGACCAAATCGAGAGGTGGGCCGCGATCAAGATGGACTTGAAGGTGTACGTGGAAGAAATACGTGAATCGCTGGTTTGCCAGGTTGAGCTGCTTAGCCCCGTGTATACGCAACATAGATCGCATCTTAGTTTAGAAATTAGAGTTTATCTCGTGCACGGTTTAGTGCACGCCCCGATAAAGTCCCTGGACTATAAATATGTACCTAGGGTTTATGGAATAAACAACAACAACGTCAACACAAACCAATCTCGAGGCGCCTTCGCCAACTCCTAAGCCCGTCTCGAGGGTTCTCAGAGCCAAGCATCTGCTGCCTAGATGCATCTCGCGATCTGGAAAGGCAACTGCTTGCCTAGTTGTTCATGCGTTGCTCGTCTTGAAACGTTTTGATGGCGAACAGCATTAGTTATAAATGAAGCGCGTTAGGAGTTAGCATGGATTCTTAGCATCATACTCATGGCTGGTGCAACCCTTGCTTGGCGTCTAGCCGTGTCTTATTACTCATCATGGGTGCGGCGACACCCCGCTGATCTTTATTTAGTAGATCTGATCCGTTATGGTCGATCCTTGATTCATCAAGGATTAGTTTTAATATCTGCAATAGTTAGGCCTTACAAAGGGTTGGAGGATCCGGCGGCATGCAGGGTGTGTAGTTTGCTGCCCCTAGACGGGACGTTCCGAGGATCAACCTAGTGTTGGTTTTAGGCCTTGTCTCGGGCTGGCTTACGTTTACCGTGCGTGAGCGCGAGCCCAATCGTGAGTAGGATGATCCCATTATGCAGTGAAAACCCTAGATCGTCGTGGGTCTCATACGCTTTATATGATCAGGCAGGACCACCATATATTCGGCCACCTTGGACGAATCATGGGTGATCAGCTCCTGAGCCGATTCACGGAGACAACTGAACGATCGAGGCTCGTGCCGTGTACGTGTGTGCCCCTGCGAAACTAAGCGGCATCATCCACCTTCGACCCGGAGTATGGAGTCGGGTGGCACGCCACTGCGACCCGGCATCGGCGCGCGACCAGGAGGCTGTGCGGGCCGTCGCTCTGAGGGACTGGGGCCGGCCGCAGCCCTAGTCATTCCCGGCTCTACCGTGTTGGCCAGTCGCTGCCCGCCGGTGGGTTTCTGACGCCAACACATTCTGGCACGCCCGGTGGGACAAATCTTCAACGACAACCATCTCGCTATCCACATCAGAGATGGCGAAAGACACCATACCGTCTTCATCAGAAGTGGCAGAAGAAACCCCGGTCACGTACGGGGATCTCCATGGCGAGCTCAAGAAGAAGTACGACGAGATCAAGTCTGCCCTCGAAGCCGACCTAATCGGCTCTTTCCACAGGACCCGTTCCCATGGCATCAGATGGAAGGGGTTCACACCTGAAGGCGCGCTTGATGGAGTGGACCTGTCCCCCCCGTCCGAAGAACGCACCAGGTCGCTGCGTCAGGAGATCAACTTCATGGTGGCTCATTCGCTGCCCCGCCATTCTGAGAGCCTGGTGAACACTGAGCGCGTCGCGGTACGCGTGATCCGGGGTCATGAGCCATCGGTACTCTCCGTCGGGACCAGCCCTAGGGACTCACCAGGGGGAGATACCGCTAGTCCCGTCCACCGTTGCCATTCGCATTGGCAGCGCCCGAGGCGCCGAACTCACGTACGTCGTCTACAAGATTGGTGGTGACCCCGGTGACTACCAGTTCCTCGAGACGCGCCCAAGGAGATCCCGCACGAAGATGCGCATGTGCATACGTGCCCGGCTTGCTGCAGCACACAGGCCCTCGAACCAGGTGGCTATTGCGAGGGGACCACGGGCGGCGGGAGGAGGACGTGGGAGCGGACACGAAGCAAACGTGGCTGCTTCATCATACCCCGACGGGAAACTCCCGAGCCCGGCTCACTGCGGTTGGCTCGGGAGCCGGAGAAACGGGCATGGCTGGTTAAGTGCGCCACTCCGACGAATCTTCGGGGTTGGCTTTTGCAGCCATCACCGCGGATCAAATTTGTACGATCTGAAAGATCGGTTCGGCATGATGCCGAAAAGCGTCGGCTATGCCAAGCCGTACCCCAATGAATACGAATTGATCCCACTACCACCCAAATATCGGCTCCCGGACTTCACAAAGTTCGGCGGATCAGATGGTTCCAGCTCCGTCGAGCATGTGAGCCGATGTTGCTGGCCCAGGCATGATCTGGCGTGGGCAGGCTGCGCGCGGTCCCTCGCAAGGATCGGCTTTCGGATGGTACACGTCGCTGCCACCGAGCTCAATCCACCTGGAAGCAGCTGGAAGAACGGTTCCATGAGCAATATCACTGAAGCTCGAAGGGCGCGTGCCCGATCGCCCAGAAGTCTGACGAAACGGAGAAAACGGTGTCACGGGCTCATTCATGGCCAGGACCGTTAGGAACCGTGCTATTCGGTTCATGTGAAGCGGTCGAATTGGCGGTGGTGGGTGCCGTATCATCCCGATCAGGAAGTGGCCTCCCGGGCGGACTATCCTTCATTTAGCACACATGGTATCTGAAGTTGTCGACATATGAGCAACGCCACCCGGATATCTACCAAGATAAATTCAAGCGCGTGGTTACCATGGTTGGCGCAGGCGAAGATGAAGGTCCTACGGGAGAGCGAGAGGTCGCAGTAGCTGAGTGGACTCGAGCTGCAGGCCCAGCAACCCAAATGGGTAAAGCCACCGGGGCCTCCAAGAGGGTTCGATCGGCGTGACGAAAACCGAGCAGATTTTCGACCTCTTACTCGCGGAGAAGCACATAAAGGTACCCGAAGGCCACAAGTTTCCTACGTGCAGGAGCTGAATGGAAAGCCATACTGCAAGTGGCATAACACGTTCACCCACACCACTAGCGACTGTGGCGTCAGCAGATCCAAGTGGCGATAGAAAATGGGCGGTTGTTCAACCAGTACGCCATGAAGGTCGACCACCCTGCCCGCCTCAACATGGTGGAGTTTACCCACCTTGGAGGGTGCCCCGACCTGATTCTCAGCCAACATCGTGTGGTAGGCTTGGACACCGCTACGAGAAGGACGGGGATGAGGAGCGGCTGCTCGAGCAAGGACGCGAGGGGGCCGGCGCTCCATGCGATCGGCTCCGTCAAGATGGCAAGCTACGTCACAGAGGGGGAAGTGAAGAACATAAGATACCAACGGCCCCTCTCTGATCACCTCCTCAACAAGTATGTTAGTCGATATGACCAACGCCGGCGATACAACAACAATGATGAAAGAGGTCGTCTGACCAGAAACGACGAAAGGCATCGCCGGCATAATCATGATGAGGAGCGACAGGAGCGCCATGGCAGGGAGCAGGACGATACGGACAGGCATTGGCACTGCCCCTTCTTCAGACACTGCTGGGATTCAGGAATGGGCCGATTACCAACAATCGGCAATTGCCCCGAAATACAGCCGGAAGAAGAGAGACAGCCAACGTGTCCGTGTTCGAGCGCTTAGGGCCTCTCCCACCGCAAAACGGAGCGAGTGAGACCCCTCCGTTGGAAGATCTCGATGATTCGGAAGACGAAGGGGAAGACGAAGAAGACAGGTACCACCGTCCAAGGTGGTGCTGCAGCGGTCTGTCCATACACAAAAACGCGGGGTTCAGCGATTGCGCGGTCTGGAGAGAAGCTGAAAAGTGTACTTACATACGCACAGGAAGGCGCGGCTTTGATCTGCTGCGAAGTCGAGAGGACCCTGGATGAAAGAAGACTACCGCAAAGAAAGAGTGGCGGCCCCAAGCAAAGAAGACGATGATGACACATCGGCTGGCACAAACATGGTGTTCATTCGTCCGGCGGGAGTGTAGTGCTCCACGATTACGAGTGCACCCGACATGGATAACAGCAAGCACACCAACATGCTAAAGTCGGAGATTGGGCTGGTTTTATCCGCCGACATGGACGAGTAGCAAGACTACGTCAGTAAGCAACATGTGGAGACGATCCTGGCGATCGGCCCTCCGAAACTGATGAAGGGATATTACAAACCTTCACCGAGAGCAAGCAACATGGAGGCCGATTCCGGCAATCGGCCAAAATTATCCTCGCCATCCTTTCTGCCTGGGATGAACGTTTGACCCAACAAGGACTACTGAAGAACCGATACCATCAATTATCTTAGCGAGAATCGGCTCGGGGGGCACCTAGATGGATGAGACACGAGGATATGAGATAATACTGAGTGTGGGGGCGATACACAAATCGGCCTAAAAATTTTAAACATTTTACAGCCGATGCATGGCCATCGACTCAGGGAGTAACCAGAAGGTCAGCCCTAGTGAATTATGAAGAGAAGCCATAATGGAAGAACTCCTCGAGAGAGAGGTTTAACAGCTCAGATCTTCTCTTCAAGAACAATGCTAAGGGCAGCTTGGGTGTCCAGATCAGGTTAAGGGTGGGTCGCATCAGATCCACCAAAGGAAGGGAGCCGATCTGACAGGCAAGGACGAAGAGGCGCACTGAGGAAACTCGGGGGGCAGCCCACCTTGGAGGCTCTCTGCAAGCCGATTTACGTGCAAATCGGCTGGCTCTGCATGATCAAGCCCAGGCTAAATCGGCTAAAGTCTCGCCTCGAGTGAGGCTCGGGGGGCAGCAGGCCTGGTGGATGCTCTGTTTTACTCTGTTTAAAAGCCGATTGGGATACCATCGGCTGGTCCTTCATTGCAATCTTCTTCACAAATGATGATTATTGAAGAACATTATTAGGTTTGGTGGGGAAGGTTCAAGGGTTCCCTGAAGATGTGCATTTCTGCCAAATTTGTGCTCGGTTGGAGAAGGAAGGGCGAATCTTGAAGGACCGATACGGTGCTATCGGCTCATCACGTAGCAAAGGGGACGAATCGGCTCAATTGAACTTAGAAGAAATCGGCAAATCAAATTGGGAAGGTTCTTCATTAATGGGCGAGATTTCTTACATGAAACTGATTGCCCTCGAAAGGGGATACATTGCCCGCCTACTTCTCACGGATCTATGCTAGGGCCTATCTCGGGCCGTTGCTGCCCACAAAGTAGTTGCCGTCATCGCCGGCGCTCGGGCGCACATCCCGACCGGCTCGTCGTCGCTGCTCGGCCGCCGACAGGACCTTCATTGTCCTCGTCTTCCTCGTCAGCGTCGTCAGTCGTCGTCGTTGTCGAAGTCACTCAGATTCCCCGGCCAGGGACAATGGCGCTTGGCCGGCGGCTCGTCGAGGCTGTGGAAGTCATCGTCATCCTCCTCTTCCTCCTCCTTCACCTGCCGGAGAGGTGGCCCCATCCAGAGAGCGATCGTCCTTTCTTACCGCTTCCTTGTCGGCGAAGCGGAGATGGCCTCTCCCCATCGATCAGGGGATTTGTGTCCTGCGACCCCAGGTGGAGAGATCATGGTCGACTCCTCCCAGCGCAATGTGTGTGGATGTTGCTTGCCATGGACTCAGCCGGGTTGTGCTCACGGCGTCGCTCGCGAGATGAAGAGGAGGGCGGGTGGAAAAGATCAGGTCAGCCGGAGGAAGGAAGAGGACATGGTGGCGCGGGGAGGGTTTTTGGGTGCTAATGCGAAGGAGATGCAGAGGAAAACTGTTTGGGGCGGTTAAATAAAAGTGGGCTTGATAAAAATTCAATGCCACAGGTGTTTCCGAGGAAGTGGTGCCAAAGCTGCTCAAATCGTGCAGAGAAGTTGAGGAGGCAGGTTATCATGATGAAGAACTCTGCGACGGTTACGCTCTGCTCACGACATGACCCGACTAAAAGGCATAATGATTTTGGAAATATCATTTCCAAAACCAGGGCATGTGTTATCACCAGTTGACCAAGTCGGAGGTGGGCCGCGATCAAGATGGACGTGAAGATTGTACGTGGAAGAAATACGTGAATCGGCTTTGGTTTTTCAGTTGGGCTGAACCGCCGGTGTATCTGTAACATATTAGATCCATCTTAGTTTAGAAATTAGAGTTTATCTCGTGCACGGTTTAGTGCACGGCCACATTAGAAAGTCCCCTGGACTATAAATATGTACCTAGGGTTTATGGAATAAACAACAACCAACGTTCAACACAAACCAATCTCGGCGCATCGCCAACTCCTTCGTCTCGAGGGTTCTCCGGTAAGCACCATGCTGCCTAGATCGCATCTCGCGATCTAGGCAGCACAAGCCTGCCTAGTTGTTCATGCGTTGCTCGTTTTTGATGGCGAGCAACGTAGTTATCGTAGACGCGTTAGGGTTAGCATCGTTCTTAGCATCATATGCTCGCGTAGTGCAACCCTTGCGCGTCTAGCCGTCCTTGTGCCTCATCATGGGTGCAGGGGCGGCACCCCGCTTGATCTTTATTTAGTAGATCTGATCCGTTATGGTCGATCCTTGATTCATCAAGGATTAGTTTAATATCTGCAATAGTTAGGCCTTACAAAGGGTTGGAGGATCCAGCGGCATGCAGGGTGTAGTTTGCTGCCCCTAGACGGGACGTTCCGAGGATCAACCTAGTGTTGGTTTTTAGGCCTTGTCTAGGGCTGGCTTACGTTTACCGTGCGTGAGCGCGAGGCCCAATCGTGAGTAGGATGATCCGATTATGCGGTGAAAACCCTAGATCGTCGTGGATCTCATACGCTTTATATTGATCAAGCAGGACCACCATATATTCGGCCACCTTGGACGAATCATGGGTGAATCGGCTGAGCCGATTCACGGACAACTGAGAGCCGATCGAGGCTCGTATTTAACGTGTACGTGTGTGCCCTGCGGGAAACCGAGGCATCATCCACACCTTCCGACCGTATAGGTCGGTGTTGCCTTTGCGACCCAGCATGGCGCGCGACCAGGAGGCTGCGGGCCGTCGCTCTGAGGGACGGGGCCAGCCGCAGCCCTAGTCATTCCCGGCTCTACCGTGTTGGCCAGTCGCTGCCGCCGGTGGGTTTCCATCAACACTCTACTGGTTCGTAACGGTGGGACTTGCTTCTATAAGCATCCTTCCTTCCCTTGGGGTTCCCAACGGCGTGTGCATCTACGCGTATCAAGCTAAATTCCGCGCCGTTGCCGGGGATCAGACACGCTGCATGGGGAGTCTCCACTTCTCTCTTTACTTTGTTTTTGTCTTGCTTTATTTTATTTCTTGTTTGCTTCATACTAAAACACAAAAAAATTAGTTACTTTACTTACTGTCTTGTTTACTAGCTCTATATCAAAACACAAAAAAATTAGTTACTTGTCTTTACTTTATTTGCTTAGTTTACTTTTACTGCTACAATGGGTACTCCTGAAAATACTAAGTTGTGTGATTTCACCAGCACAAATAATAATGATTTTATATGCACTCCTATTGCTCCACCTGCTACTACAGCAGAATTCTATGAAATTAAACCTGCTTTACTAAATCTTGTTATGAGAGGCAATTTTGGTGTTAGTTTTGATGATGCTGCCTTATAATAATTTTGTTCACTTTGTGAAATGCAAAAGTATAAGGATATACATGGTGATATTATAAAACTGAAATTGTTTCCTTTCTCACTAAGAGGAAGAGCTAAAGATTGGTTGCTTTCTTTGCCTAAAAATAGTATTGATTCATTTGCCCCTGGTTCGTTAGTTGTACTCAGTTTTTCCCAGTCCCTTAGTTTTTCCTCAGTTTTCCCCTCCTCTAGTTTGAAACACGCACAAGTGCTGGAACGGCCGGTAGCCGTCAGGTCAGAGGCCTTGACCGTTAGTCTGACCGGGTGGGGCCGCACAGGGGCAGCTCCTCCCTGACCGTCTCGTGCTGACGGGTAGGGTCAGGAGACACGTCGGAGCAGCCATCCATCTATCGCTGACGTGTGGGCCGTTTTATTTCATGATTTTATACGCGGTGCTGCCAATGACAAATGGGGCCGCTCTATAGGGCTGCCGCAGCCAATGACCAGTGGGGTCGTATATTTTTCAGTAAAAGACATATATTGCCGCTCTGTGGGGCTGCCGCAGCCAATGACCAGTGGGGTCGTCTATTTATTTAGGGAAACTCATATATTGCCGCTCTGTGGGGCCTCCGCAGCCAATGACCAGTGGGGTCGTCTATTTTTCAGGAAAAGACATATATTGCCGCTCTGTGGGGCTGCCGCAGCCAATGACCAGTGGGGTCGTCTATTTATTTAGAGAAACTCATATATTGCCGCTCTGTGGGGCCTCCGCAGCCAATGACCAGTGGGGTCGTCTATTTTTCAGGAAAAGACATATATTGCCGCTCTGCTGCCGCAGCCAATGACCAGTGGGGTCGTCTATTTATTTAGAAAACTCATATATTGCCGCTCTGTGGGGCCTCCGCAGCCAATGACCAGTGGGGTCGTCTATTTTTCAGGAAAAGACATATATTGCCGCTCTGTGGGGCTGCCGCAGCCAATGACCAGTGGGGTCGTCTATTTATTTAGAGAGAAAAAATCATATATTGCCGCTCTGATATATGTCTTTAGAGAATATCATAGAGAGAAGCAACAAGTTCGCTAATTAATTATTCTTAAGCTAGACCGGAGAACCGCTGGCAGCTCGTTCCCCACCGTCGGACGGAGCAGCCATCGCCGGCGCCTCGTCGCGCCGCCGGCTCTGTCCCCCGGCGGCGTCGGACGAACTGCGGCGCTGCACGTCAACCACGGCTCCAGCACTTGTTTCGTCCGCACGCATTGTACCCACCGCAGGAAAGTCCGCCGCAAGCAGATCCGCCGCCCACGACGACCGGGATTTGTTCCGCGCACCAATTGGTAGACCTCCGCTTCTGCCTCCCCCGCCCCCTAATCGATTCGGTTCCCGTAATTTATTGGAGTTTGCAGGTACGAAATAGTCCTCAATGTCTCGTCGTAGCGGGTACACCGGCGAGGGTGGGGATTCGATCATGTCGTGGCCACGTTCTACTTCTCCTACCTCGTCGGAAGTGCAGGTATATAGCTTCAGCTCTCTGTACTACCGTTGAATTTGAAGTTCCGCCATGGCTTGTTGGGGTGATTTCAGTTGTTCTTTTTTCCATTATTGTTACAGTTAGCCAGGCAAGCCGATGATCCATGGTACATTGCATACCAAGATGAATCAACCCAGTGGTGTAGCCAGAGGATGGATTTGGAGGAGAAGGTGGCCAATTTAGGTGATGAATTGGCCCGTAAAAACCTGATGATATTCGAGCTGAAGATTGTGGAGGAAGAAAAGAAGAATTCAGAGCTTATTCGCAAGGAGAAGTTGAGAGTTGAGACAGATCTTGCCGTATTTGATCAAGTGGTAGAAAATCTAGAACATGAACTTAAAGTGATGGGAGAGGAGAAAAGTATATTCATCTGTGCAGTTTTATTAGGTGTCATCCCTGTCCTAGCAGTTATGTGGTTCTGGTAGACGATTTAGTATAGAATTGTTATTCAGTAGATGGCTCTAACCACTGTATTTTGTTGTGGCTCTAAGCACTGTATTTCGGTGTACAATTTCCTACTTGTGCTAAGTAATGCGCACGATAATTTTAGCATGCATGAACATTTTATAAAAGTGAAGGGATCCCAAAAGTGAAAGCATGTACCAGCCTCCGGATCAAATACATATCAATATCTTCCCAATCAAGTTGGGATAGAATTCAAATCATACATACGGATGTACATGGACACATCAAGAACGTGAAGAAGCTTTTTTTGAGACGGAGGTAGTAGTTCGAACAATTTTATCCCATTTGGAAATTGAAAAATACAAATTTATAATAATTTATCCCAATTTGCGGCGTCGAACACGGCCGCGCAGCGATGGGCAAGAAAGGCCGGGACGACGGGCGGCTGAGGGGTGGTCATCTGCGCCATCAAACGTTGAAGCGATGTTATCGGCGATGGCTTCAATGTTCGTGGCATCGATGACCAGTGTCGGAACCGCCGCTGTCTTGGTGTACTTCATCAGCGACGGATCTGCGGAGGGCTGGATCGGCGGCTTTGCAGCGCGGTTGTAGACGATGGCTTCAATCGTCTTGGCATCGATTCGCACTCTCGGCACCGGAAGTGAGACATCAACAGGCTCCGACATTGAAGGCTGGGTCTGCGCCGTCGAAGCGATGTTGTAGGCGATGGCTTCAATGTTCGTGGCATCGATGACCACTGTCGGCACGGCCGCCGTCTTGGTGTTCTTCATCATTCAACAGATCTGAGAATAGAATCGAAAGTGAGACAGAGAGAGACATTTCAACTATTTCTGACGGTTAGATCCTCACCGGCACTCTTAGATCCACGGCGCACGCACGGTTAGATGCACGCCGCCGCACGCACGGTTAGATCCGCGCCGCCGCACGCCGCCGCACGCACGGTTAGATCCGCGCCGCGCGCCCGCCGCCGCACCAGTTAGATATCGCGCCGCCGCGCCTGCCTGCCGCAGTTAGATCTGCGCCGCCCACGGTTAGATCGCGCCGCCCCATAGCCGCAACGCGGTTAGATCCGCGCGCCGCACCGCCCCATACCAGTTAGATCTGCGCCACGCCACTACCAGTTAGATCCGCGCCGCCCGCACGCCGGTGAGAGGTCCGTGCGACTCTTGTGCCCAGGGTTGGTAGGTATGTGCTCTGCTCTTGTCTCCGTATGCGTCCATCGTGGTAGAGAGATAGATACAGGCCGTCCGATCATAAATGATCGAACGGTGCAAGCGTTCGTTGAGCTTTCATCCAACCAAGATCCGTGTGACATACATCTCGACCAATCAGAGATCAGCCAGTGAGTACAAGTTAGGAAAACTGAGTAGAACTGAGAGGGGGAAAAGTGAGGAAATGTTTATCGGAAGGGCAAAACTGAGTATGACTGAGTAAAACAAGTGGGCCCGGAGGGGAAAACTGAGTAACACTAAGTAAAACAGGGGCACCCAAATAATAAACGGACTAAGGGAAATTGAAGCTTTTGGCATAAAAATTGTAAAATTGTGTTATTTGAACAATATATTACATTTTGGCCGACTAGATATTGTTTGCAACTCAAAGATACACAAGTGTGACGAATTTGGACTCATTTGGACAAAGTTTGTAAGCATAGTGGGTATTTGGGAGGTGTATTGAGCAGAAAGCCCTGCATCTTCATATCTAGTAGCTCATGGACTAGGAAGTGGTTTTGAAGCTTTTGGCATAAAAACTTCATATCTCTATATTTCCTTTTCCATTATTATTTCTCTAGGTTGTAGGTAACATAACAAGGCTCCATGGGAAGGTTCCACCATGTTTTGAATTATTTTGAATTGAACCCTAAAATTTAAAACCCTAAAACCCTAAAACCCTAAAACCCTAAAACCCTAAAATGATAAATGTGGCTTAAATGTGGCATACAAATTGTTCATACAAATTCAAATTGTTCAACACAAAGGGATCCCCAATACAAAGGGAACCACAATACAAATTGTTCATACAAATTCAAATTGTTCAACACAAAGGCATCCCCAATACAAAGGGAACCCCAATACAAATTGTTCAACACAAAGGGATCCCCAATACAAAGGGAACCCCAATACAAATTGTTCATACAAATTCAAATTAGTTGTTCAGAATAAAATCTTTCTCTTGCTCCTGGTGTGACTCGCTGGGGCCACCACCTTACTCCGGGTAACCCTACCAGGGATATTACCGGTGTCTACCTTCCTTTTGCCCTCTTTCTTGTTCTTCTTCTTCTGCGAAGCTTGTGCTTTTTCTTCTGCCATGAGCTCTTCGAAGTTAGCATCTAACATGGCCTTACAACTATCGAGGCAATCTCGATCATACTGTTCCCTCTCCTCTGGACTCATCGGTTGAAGCCTTTCTACATCCATCTGTTCCCTCTGCTCTCGATCCATCGGTTCAATCTCCTCATGTTGAACTGCTGCTTCAATCTCCTCTGCATTTGCTGCTTCAATCTCCTCATGTTGAACTGCTGCTTCAATCTCAAGTTGAATTGCTGCTTCATTCTCCTCTGCATTTTCTGCTCCCGCCTGATCTTCCATTCCAAAAGCCGGATCAACTCCATTTTTACAAAGCCTAGCAATGTGTCCAGGGATTCCACAACGTTTGCACTTACGTTTTCGAATCGGTGCACCACCCTCTGCACTAGCTCTGATCCTATTCTTCCTCGGCCTACCTGCCGGTCTAGTCAATACTGGAGAGTACAGTTTGAAGCCTGGATCGACTTTCATCCATTGGTCTTTTCCCAACAAGGTAGGAACATTCATAGCATATGCAGCCCTAAATTTGGCAACAGAGAAATACTCTGACACATACTGATCAACTTCACCATCTTCACCCCCTATAACACTCATGAAAAACAATGCGTGTATGCAGGGTATCCCACGGATCTGCCATCCCCTACAATGGCATGTCCTATCAACCAAACTCACTGGATACCTCCACTGCCTGTTTTCTTTGTCAGTGTAGGTTACCTCAGCCTCCATTCCTTTTCTGACGCATTGCATCCTCAATTGTTTTGCCCTCTCATGCAAAGACTTAATCAAAGATGGGAGCATGAGATGGCCAACATAATTTGTGGATGCAATTCTTTGACGCAGATCGATCTTTATCATGATCATCTGCCTAATCTTATCAAATATTTGCCACAGCATAAGCCCTTTCAATGACTTGACCTTTGAATTGAAACTCTCCGCAAGGTTACTTGTTACATAGTCTACCTTGCAAATTTCATTGAATTGGCTTCTTGACCACACCCTACCATGATGTTCATCCAAGTACTCCTTCACCCCAGGTTTTTGTTTATACAACACATCCAAATGAAACAGATGCTTCCTAGAGCTGCATGTGTATGAAGCTGGCCATAGGTTGTCAGTAAAAACTTTACCCTTGAATTTCTTTGTAAAATTCTGTACCAAGTGTCGCATACATTCCCTATGCTCCACTCCAGGGAATACTGCTTCTACCGCACTCTCCAAACCTTTGCAAGCGTCTGTGTGGATAACAAGTCCTGGTGGATGACCTATAAGGTCGCGCAAATTCTGCAGAAACCAAGTCCAACTTTCCTGTGACTCAACCTCCAAAACCCCATAAGCAACAGGGAACATCCAATTATGTCCATCAACTGCAGTAGCAGCAACTAGCTGTCCTTTAAACCTGCCATGAAGAGCTGATGCATCCACGGCCAAATAAGGCCTGCAACCGTCCAAAAAGCCTTTCCAGCAAGCTTTGAAACAAACAAAAGCCCTTCTGAAACATTCCTTGTGCATTACCTTCCCGCTTTTCAATTTGTAGGGAACTGTATGCTTGTCTATCGCTACAACACTGCCTGGACTAGCCATCTCCACTTCAGCTTTGAAAGTGTAAAGCAACTGAAAGCTTTCATTCCATGGACCATTGATCTTGTCAAGAGCCATTTCCTTTGCATAGAACATCCTCATGTAAGGTACTTCCATTTTATACTTCTCAACCACCTTTTTTACGAGTGCTGTTGGACCAAGTGAAGGATCTTCTCTCAGCCAATCTAGGATTATATCTGCCAACCACCTAGTCTTCGCTAGCTTTGTTTTCAGCTCTGGCTCTCCCCCTAGAGGTGGACACCTATGGATCTCCTTATTATTCTTTATCTGAAACATAATGATAAGGGATGTCAGTAATAGATAACAAATTTTACACCGTGATCTAAATACACAACTGGTTGGCGTAGTACCTGAACCAAGCTGCTTCTGCGCATTGTGGATGCATGCAGCCTAAACCTACACCTTGGGTATGGGCATTTAATTGTGAACCTACCTGGCTCACTTTTAATAACCTCATAATTATTCTTAGTGAGAATGTGATATGTAGTAATTGCATTACGGCAGTCCATCATCGTTTGAAACACGGTGCCTTTTGCAAGCTGAGGATCCTCCCTGTTCCACTCAATTGTTGGCAAGTCTTCACCTTCGTAATCGGCTAAAACGAGGCTGTCATCGTTCTCATTCTTCTCTTCATCATCAGTCTCATCAAATCTGGCACCAAAAGCAATATCTTCCATGTATTGATCCTCCATTGCCTGCTTACTGCATCGATCTACCAATTCAGGAAACATTAACTCATCCTCATCATCTTCAGGAGACTGATCCCCAATCTCTGCATCGTCCTCCACATTGACCACAGGAACGATCTGGCTACCACTCGCACTGGGGACAGATGGTGCTGCTGTGGACCTACAAGGAGCGCCGCGGCGCACACTATTAGCAGAGGCAGCAGCAGTAGAGAGACATGATGCCCGACCACCTGATGATGCCCCAACACCAGATGATGTCTGGCCCCTGTCCACATGGATACGAATTTTACCGAAACGGCAAGAAGCATTCAAAGCAAAAAGAATTCCCAGATCGTCGTCGGAAATTAGTGGAACAAATCTTCGCTCCGTGCTGTTGAAATATTCGGAATGAACTGCTTCGCGAGGGCTCCAGGGGTACTTATCGCAGATGTTAGCTTTCAAATCCCTCAACGAGATGGTGGTTGCAACCACCGCAGGGAAGTTAAACCGATTGGTAGTGCGTTTAGAATCACGCGTAAAGCTAGAATCCAGCCTAACCACCAGCCGAAAAGCCAGCGCTGGATCAATCCTATTCGAAAAGCAACGCAGTTAGTTGAGCAACAACGATTCGCGCTCAAAAACTGCCTACTGTTAATTCACAAGGCAGACGATGCTTACCCAGATGGAATCCATGCGTTAGATCCCTCCGATTCCCAATCTTCTCCGCGGCTGACGGGAAGAGGCGGCACCGACGGATATACAAACTCAGGGGGTAGATCTGTCTGGTGGAGCGGATCCCTCTCGCCCCTCCCGGGGGTGGTGGTGGGGGAGGCGGCTCGGCGGCGCGACGCCATAAGTTAGGTGGGCAGGACGGCGTGGCGGCGGAGGGGCGGTGTGTGAGCTCCTCCAGTCTCGGGCGGAGGGGCGGTGTGTGAGCTCCTCCAGTCAACAGTCAACACAGTTCGAAGGCAACGGTAAATTCACGGCTCCCTATCCGTCACGGTAACGGTCAAGCCTCTAACAGACGGCAACCCTCCCGTCCGGCGCCTGCGAGGGTTTCAAACTAGAGGAGGGGAAAACTGAGGAAAACTAAGAGGAAGAGTACAACTAACGAACCAGGGGCACGAAAATAGAAATCCCAAAATAGTATTGATTCATGGACTAAATGTAAAGATGCTTTTGTTAGTAAATATTATCCTCCTGCTAAGATTATATCTTTGAGAAGTAGCATAATGAATTTTAAACAATTTGATAATGAACATGTTGCTCAAGCATGGGAGAGAATGAAATCTTTGGTAAAGAATTGCCCAACCCATGGACTGACTACTTGGATGATCATCCAAACCTTTTATGCAGGATTGAATTTTTCCTCGAGGAACCTATTGGATTCAGCTGCTGGAGGTACTTTTATGTCCATCACCTTGGGCGCCGCGACTAAACTACTTGATGATATGATGATCAATTACTCTGAATGGCACACTGAAAGAACTCCTCAAGGTAAGAAGGTAAATCTGTTGAAGAAACCTCTTCTTTGGGTGATAAGATTGATGCTATTATGTCTATGCTTGCAAATGGTAGATCTCATATTGATCCTAATAATGTTCCTTTAGCTTCATTGGTTGCTCAAGAAGAAAATGTTGATGTGAATTTCATTAAGAGTAATAATTTCAACAACAATGCTTATAGGAATAATTATGGTAACAACTATAGGCCATATCCTTCTAATAATGGTAGTGGTTATGGTAATTCTTATGGTAATTCTTACAACAATAATAAGAGTGTACCCTCTGGTCTTGAAGTCATGCTTAAAGAATTTATTAGTACACAAACTGTTGAAGAAAAGCTTGGTAAAATTGATGTTCTTGCTTCCAAGGTTGATAGTCTTGCTCTTGATGTTGATCTTTTAAAACTTAAAGTTATGCCTGAGGAAGTTAAAGATGCTAGGTTTGCTAAAACAAATGCCATCCAAGTTCGAATTAATGATAATATTAGAATGTTGGCTGAATTGCATGCTAGGTGGGATAGAGAAGAAAAAGAAAAACTTGCTAAAGAAAATAATGTAGCTAAAGTATGGACTATTACCACCACTAGTAATGATTCTACACATGTTGCTACACCTCCTACTATTAATGGTAAAATAATTGGTGTTGGCAATGTTTCTACTCCTAGTGCAAAGCGTAAAATTGCCTGAAACTGCTGAAACTGCTTGTGATAAAACTGCTGAAATTTTTCAAAATATTGGTGACAATGATTCCATTGCTGTAGAACATAATGGTTTAGATTTTGATGATTGTCATATTACTGAAGTTATAAAGTTCTTACAAAAACTTGCTAGAAGTCCTAATGCTAGTGCTATAAATTTAGCCTTTACAAAACATATTACAAATGCTCTCATTAAAGCTAGGGAAGAGAAATTAAAACTTGAAGCTTCTATTCCTAGAAAGTTAGAAGATGGTTGGGAGCCCATCATTAAGATGAAATTCAATGATTTTGAGTGTAATGCTTTATGTGATCTTGGTGCAAGTATTTCTGTTATGCCTAAGAAAATTTATGATATGCTTGACTTGCCACCATTGAAGAATTGTTATTTAGATGTTAATCTTGCCGATAATGTTAAAAAGAAACCTTTGGGGAGGATTGATAATGTTCGCATAACGGTTAATAATAACCTTGTCCCCGTTGATTTTGTTGTCTTGGATATCGAATGCAATGCATCTTGTCCTATTGTGTTGGGAAGACATTTTCTTCGAACCGTTGGTGTTGTTATTGATATGAGGAAGATAATATTAAATATCAATTTCCTCTCAAGAAAGGTATGGAACACTTCCTAGAAAGAGAATGAAGTTGCCTTTTGATTCTATTATTAGAAAAAGTTATGATGTTGATGCTTCTTCTCTTGATGTTACTTGATTTGCACTTTCTGCGCCTAGCTGAAAGGCGTTAAGAAAAGCACTTCTTGGGAGATAACCCATGTTTCATTTTATTTACTATATTGTTGAGTCTTGGAAGTTGTTTACTACTGTAGCAACCTCTCTTATCATGTTTTTTGCCAAGTAAAGTTTCTATGCTAAAGTTGATGCTATATTTGGATTACTGCCAGAAACAGCATTGCTTGTCTGTCACGAATTCTCGCAGAGCTCTCTGTAAAAAAAATCGAAAAAATCTGAAAATTTACGAGCGTGATCCTCAGATATGTACGCAACTTTCACTAGTTTTGAGTTTTCTGTTTGAGCAAGTTAAGTGCCCTGCCAGATTCGTCTTTGGACTGTTCTGTTTTGGATTCTGCCTTTTATTTCGCATTGCCGCTTTTGCTATGTTGAATGAGTTTCTTTGTTCCATTAACTTTAAGCTTTGTGCAATGTCCAGAAGTGTTAAGAATGATTGTCACCTCTGAATATGTGAATTTTTGATTATGCACTAACCCTCTAGTGAGTTTGCTTGAAGTTTGGTGTGGAGAAGTTTTCAAGGGTCAAGAGAAGAGGATGATATACTATGATCAAGAAGAGTGAAAGGTCTAAGCTTGGGGATGCCCATCCCATATTTTAAGAAGACTCAAGCATCTAAGCTTGGGGATGCCCAAGGCATCCCCTTCTTCATCGACAACATTATCAGGTCACTTCTAGTGAAACTATATTTTTATTCCATCACATCTTATGTTCTTTACTTGGAGCGTCGGTTTTGCTTTTATTTTTGTTTTGGTTTGAATAAAGTTGGATCCCACCATTCTTATATTGGAGATATTACGCTCCGCTTTTTCATATGGAACACTTGTGTTCTTAATTGTGCTTTAATGTTCATGGCGAAGGCTGAAATTGCTTCGTTAAATTGCTATTTGGTTGGAATCAGAAAATGCTGCATATGGTTTGGCAACTTGGCAATTGTTTGAGCTCTCATAGATCATGTTTAAGCTCTTGCATCATGTAGTTTAATCTATTAATGAAGAACTACCGTAGAGTTTGTTTAATTTGGTTTGCATGATTGGTCTCTCTAAGTCTAGATATTTTCGGGTAAAGTGTTTGAACAACAGGAAGACAGTCTAGAGTCTTATAATGGTTGCACATATGTCCTTTGTGAGTTTTGATGTACCTGTTCATACTTGTGTTTGCTTCAAACAACCTTGCTAGCCCAAACCTTGTACTGAGAGGAAATGCTTCTCGTGCATCCAAACACCTTGAGCCAAAACCCATGCCATTTGTGTCCACCATATCTACCTACTATGTGGTATTTTTCTGCCATTCCAAAGTAAATTACTTGAGTGCTACCTTTAAAATTTCATTCCTTTATCTTTGCAATATATAGCTCATGGGACAAATAGCTTAAAAACTATTGTGGTGATGAATATGTAGTTATGTGTCTTAATTCTTATAAGTTGCTTGTTGAGCGGTAACCATGTTTCTGGGGACGCCATCAACTTTACCTTTGTTGGATATCATGTGAGATGCTATGCATGTTCGTCTTGTCCGGTAGTGCGATTTCATGATCAAATGGTTTGAGTATGCATATGTTAGAGAAGAACATTGGGCCGCTAACTAAAGCCATGTATCATGGTGGAAGTTTCAGTTTGGACATACAACCTCAATCTCTTATGAGAATAATATTTGTTGTTGAATGCTTAAGCATTAAAAGGAGGAGTCCATTATATGTTGTCTATGTTGTCCCGGTATGGATGTCTAAGTTGAGAATAATCAAAAGCGAGAAATCCAATGCGTGCTTTCTCCTTAGACCTTTGTACAGGCGGCATAGAGGTACCCCTTTGTGACACTTGGTTGAAACATATGTTATGCGATGATAATCCGTGTTTTCCGAGCTGATTAGGACAAGGTGCGAGCACTATTAGTACTCTATGCATGAGACATGCAACTTGTATTATGCATAGCACATATGAATTATTACTACCATTGACAAAATTGTTTCTATGTTTTCAAAATAAAAGCTCTAGCACAAAAATAGTAATCCATGCTTCCCTCTGCGAAGGGCCATTCTTTTACTTTATGTTGAGTCAGTTTACCCACTTCTTTCTACCTTAGAAGCAAACACTTGTGTTAACTGTGTGCATTGATTCTTACATGTTTACTTATTGCACCTGTTATATTACTCTATGTTGACAAATATCCATGAGATATACATGTTACAAGTTGAAAGCAACTGCTGAAACTTAATCATCCTTTGTGTTGCTTCAATGCATTCTACTTAGAATTTATTGCTTATGAGTTAGCTCTTATGCAACTCTTATTGATGCTTGTCTTGAAAGTACTATTCATGAAAAGTTTTGCTATATGATTCATTTGTTTAGTCATTATCTTTTGTTAGCAATCTTTTGCTTCAGATCACTCCATTCATCTCATATGCTTTACAATAATGTTGATCAAGATTATGTTGGTAGCATGTCACTTAGTATTTGTGTTATCGTTTACCTACTCGAGGGCGAGTAGGAACTAAGCTTGGGGATGCTTGATACGTCTCAAACGTATCTATAATTTCTTATGTTCCATGCTACTTTTATGACAATACTTGAATGTTTTATACATACTTTACAGCATTATTATACATTTTCCGGCACTAACCTATTAACAAGATGCCGAAGTGCCGGTTACTTGTTTTCTGCTGTTGGTTTCAGAAATCCTAGTAAGGTAATATTCTCGGAATTGGACGAAATCAACGCCCAGGGTCCTATTTTTCCACGAAGCTTCCAGAAGACCGGAGGGATAACGAAGTGGGACGCAGGCGGCCGGACAACGGGCGGTGCGGCCCGGGCCACGGCCGCGCGGCCACGTGGTCTGGGCCTCGTCGCGTGACCTACCTTCAGCCTACAAATATCCTTCGTCGCGAAACCCCACTGTACCGAGAGCCACGATACGGAAAACATTCCGAGGACGCCGCCGCCGCCAATCCCATCTCGGGGGATTCGGGAGATCGCCTACGGCACCACTAGGAGGAATCATCACCGGAGGGCTCTACATCATCATGCCCGCCTCCGGATTGATGCGTGAGTAGTTCATCCTTGGACTATGGGTCCATAGCATAGCTAGATGGTTGTCTTCTCCGCATGTGCTATCATTGTTTAGATCTTGTGAGCTGCCTAACATGATCAAGATCATCTATTTGTAATGCTACATGTTGTGTTTGGCGGGATCCGATGAATATAGAATATCATGTCTATCATATATGTGTTGTTTATGTTCTTGCATGCTCTCCGTTGCTAGTAGAGGCTCTGGCCAAGTTGATACTTGTAACTCCAAGAGGGAGTAATTATGCTCGATAGTGGGTTCATGCCTCCATTGAATCTGGGATCGTGACAGTAGGTTCTAAGGTTGTGGATGTGTGATTCTACTAGGGATAAAACATCAATGCTTTGTCTAAGGATATGTGTGTTATACATTACTTTACGCACCATACTTAATGCAATTATACTGTTGTTTAATCTGGAAGGGGTTCGGATGATAACCTGAAGGTGGATTATTTAGGCATAGATGCATGCTTGGATAGCGGTCTATGTACTTTGTCGTAATGCCCTGATTAAATCATATAGTAATCATCATTGGTATGTATTGAATCTTTATTTGTCAATTGCCACTGTAATTTGTTCACCCAGCATGTTAGTTATCTTATTGGAGAGACACCACTAGTGAGCTGTGGAGCCCGGTCCATTCTTTTACATCTGAATACATTCTACTGTTTTTACTGTTCTTTGCAAACAAACACCATTTTCCACTCGATACGTTTAATCCTTTGTTTTCAGAAGCCGGTGAGATTGACAATCACTTTATCGTTAGGGCAAAGTACTTTGATTACTTGTATGCGGGTTCACGTTGGCGCCGGTTTCCTGGTGTTGCGCAGCACTACACTCCTCCACCAACACCCTTCACGTGCTTCTTGGCTCCTAGTTCGATAACCTTGGTTTCATACCTGAGGGAAACTTGCTTCTATACGCATCATACCTTCCACTTGGGGTTCCCAACGGACGTGTGCATCTGCGCGCATGCACACTAATTATATATATTATGAGGCAACTTAATCAAATGTGTTTTTATTCGAGAGAACTTGTCAAAATTCAAGTTAATTAATTTATCAGCTAATTATATAATGCTTGCTTGATGCGCAATTAAGTGTCGTTGGCCTATATATGTAGGGTTTAATTAGGGTTTAGGGTTAGCTAGCTAGGGTTTTAGGGTTAGGGTTAGGTGAATTAGAGTTTAGGGTCTAGGGTTTAGGGTTTAGTGTTTAGTGTTTAGGGTTTAGGGTCTAGGGTTAGGGTTTAGGGTTTAGTGTTTAGGGTTTAGGGTGTAGTGTTTAGGGTTTAGGGTCTAGGGTTGAGTGTGTTTAGGGTGTACGTTTAGGGTTTAATTAGGGATTAGGGATTAGGGTTTTAGGGTTTAAGGTTTAGGGATCATCGATCGAGTGTGCACACACATTATTAGAGGCACCCGCGCCTTTGCGCATAAAGTGCATGTATATAAGTGTGTTTTTGGCCACCACGATATATAGATCGAGAGAGAGAGATTGAAATATATATATATATCCCCAAGAATATGTTCAAATATATATTGAAATATATGCACGAATGATATGCAAGGTATGCCATGCGCGCATGCACACTAATTATATATATATATATATTATGAGGCAACTTAATCAAATGTGTTTTCATTCGAGAGAACTTGTCAAAATTCAAGTTAATTAATTTATCAGCGCTAATTAGTTGGTCGCCTTGCTAGATGCGCAATTAAGTGTCGTTGGCCTATATATGTAGGGTTTAATTAGGATTAGGGTTAGGGTTAATTAGGGTTTAGGGTCTAGGGTTTAGGCTTTAGTGTTTAGGGTTTAGTGTTTAGGGTTTAGGGTTTAGGGTTAGTGTTTAGGGTTTAGGGTTAGGGTTTAGGGTTTAGTGTTTAGGGTGTTTAGGGTGTTTAGGGATTAGGGATTAGGGATTAGGGTTTTATGGTTTAAGGTTTAGGGATCATCGATCGAGTGCACACACACATTATTAGAGGCACCCGCGCCTTTGCGCATAAAGTGCATGCGTATATATGTGTGTGTTTCTTGGCCACCAACGATATATAGATCGAGAGATAGAGATTGAAATCCCCAAGAATATGTTCAAATATACGCACACACATGAATTATTAGAGGCACCCGCGCCTTTGCGCATAAAGTGCATGCATATGTGTGTTGTTCTGGCCACCAACGATAGATCGAGAGAGAGAGAGATTGAAATCCCCAAGAATTAATATGTTCAAATTATATACAAGTATATACATCTATATATATTGCATCCAATAATTTTTCTATAGGCCATATATCGGGAATATAAGTTTTTATATAGAACTCTTCGATATATATATATATATATATTCAAGTTTACCAATGCTAAATGTACACTAGTGCACATATTTATAGATGACCCCCTTGATGCGCAATTGTTGGCCATTTAATTTGAATCCCATGAATGTTCATACATGATCGGCCATATGCAAGTTTTTTTGAGAACTTTCAAAATTAAATACAACTTTATCGATGCTAATCGAAACTATATATTGCACACATTAGAGGACCCCGACCCTTGCGCAAGTGTGTTTGCCACCATCTATAGATTGAATCACAAGAATGTTTATAAACATGTGGTATGCCATATTATATCGTGAAGCAAGTTTTTAGAACTTGTCAAATTTCAAGTTTATCGGTGCTAATGTAATCTAGCAAGTGCACATTAATTAGAGGACACCGATGCGCGTGATGTACACGTCCGTTGGGAACCCCAAGAGGAAGGTATGATGCGCACAGACAGAAGTTTCCTACGTATGAAACCAAGGTTATCGAACCCGTAGGAGCAAGAAGCACGTGAAGGTTGTTGGTGGAGGAGTGTAGTGCGGCGCAACACCAGTGAAAGCGCGAACGTGGAACTGCACAACACAATCAAAGTACTTTGCCCCAACGTAACAGTGAGGTTGTCAATCTCACCGACTTGCTGAACAAAGGATTAAGCGTATCGAGTGGAAGATGGTGTTTGTTTGCAAAGAAAGTAAAAACGATAGAATGTATTAGGATGTAAAAGAATGGACCGGGGTCCACAGTTCACTAGTGGTGTCTCTCCAATAAGATAACTAACATGCTGGGTGAACAAATTACAGGCGGGCAATTGACAAATAAAGATTCAATACATATCAACGATGATTACTATGTGATTTAATCAGGGCATTACGACAAAGTACATAGACCGCTATCCAGCATGCATCTATGCCTAAATAATCCACCTTCGAGTTAGCATCCGCACCCCCTCCAGTATTAAGTTGCGAACAACAGATAATTGCATTAAGTATGGTGCGTAATGTAATCAACACAAATATCCTTAGACAAAGCATCAATGTTTTATCCCTAGTAGCAACAACACATCCACAACCTTAGAACTTTCTGTCACTGTCCAGATTAAATGGAGGCATGAACCCACTATCGAGCATAATTACTCCCTCTTGGAGTTACAAGTATCAACTTGGCCAGAGCCTCTACTAGCAACGGAGAGCATGCAAGAACATAAACAACACATATATGATAGATTGATAATCAACTTAACATAATATTCTATATTCATCGGATCCCGCCAAACACAACATGTAGCATTACAAATAGATGATCTTGATCATGTTAGGCAGCTCACAAGATCTATAACAATGAAAGCACATGCGGAGAAGACAACCATCTAGCTACTGCTATGGACCCATAGTCCAAGGATGAACTACTCACGCATCAATCCGGAGGCGGGCATGATGATGTAGAGCCCCTCGTGATGATTCCCCTCTCCAGCAGGGTGCCGGAGGCGATCTCCTAGTCCCCCGAGATGGGATTGGCGCGGCGGCCTCTCGGTAATGTTTTCCGTATCGTGGCTCTCGGTACGGGGGGTTTCGCGACGAAGGCTATTTGTAGGCGGAAGGGTAGGTCGGGTGGCGGCACGAGGGCCCCACACCAGGAACCGCGCGGCCGGGGCTTGGGCGCGCGCCTGTTGTGTCGGCGCCTCGTGGCCCCATCGTACCTCCCTCGGTCTTCGAAAGCTTCGTGTAAAAATAGGCCCCCAGGCGTTGATTTCGATCCAACAAGAATATTTCCTTACTAAGTTTAGAAACCAAAAACAACATGAGAAAAACATATTGGCATTCGGCATCTTGTTAATAGTTAGTACCGGAAAATGTATAATAATGTTGTAAAGTATGTATAAAACATTCAAGTATTGCAATAAAAGTAGCATGGAACATAAGAAATTATAGATACGTTTGAGACGTATCAGACACCCCCTTTTCGCAAGTGTTGGCCATATATAAAGTTTGAATCCCAAAAATGTTCATATATGCATGATATAGGCCAACAATCGCGAAACAAGTCTCTTGAATATTTGTCAAAATTCAAGCTTATCAGTGCTAATGGAAACTATTGCACACTAGAGGACCCTTGCGCAAGTATTGGCCATCTATATATAGTTTGAATCCCAATAATGTTCATACATGATAGGGCATATGTGTAAAGCAATTTTTTCCGAGAACTTGTCAAGATTCAAATTTATCGGTGCTAATGGAAACTAGTGCACATTAGAGGACCCCCTTGCACAAGTGTTGGCCATCTATATATAATATGAATCCCAATAATGTTCATACATGATAGGGCATATGTGTGAAGCAATTTTTTTTCGAGAACTTGTAAAGATTCAAATTTATCAGTGCTAATGGAAACTAGTGCACATTAGAGGACCCCCTTGCACACGTGTTGGCCATCTATGTATAGTTTGAATCCCAATAATGTTCATACATGATAGGCTATATGTGAATCAATTTTTTCTTCCAAGAACTTGTCAAGATTCAAATTTATCGGTGCTAATGGAAACTAGTGCGCACTAGACGAGCCCCTTGCGCAAGTGCTGGCCATTACATATAGTTTAAATCTCAAGAATGTTCATACATGATAGGCCATATGTGCAAAGAATTTTTCCCGTGAACTTGTCAAAATTCAAGTTTATCGGTGCAAATGGAAACTAGTCCAAAAAATTACATAGAGGTCCAAAAGAACTAGACAATAACTAATAGGACCTGCAACTTTACAAAAAGGA
The DNA here is from genome assembly GCA_030979885.1 of Lolium multiflorum. Classification (NCBI taxonomy): domain Eukaryota; kingdom Viridiplantae; phylum Streptophyta; class Magnoliopsida; order Poales; family Poaceae; genus Lolium; species Lolium multiflorum. The sequence goes on from JAUUTY010000460.1 coordinate 205,773, forward strand.
CCCCAAAACATATAGAAGAAAATCAATCGAGTCCTTCTCGACCGCACATCAGATCTCTGCTCCGCATCCTTTCCAGCAACTCCGTCGCCGGGGACGCACCACTTGGGACGGTGTCGCCGGTAGTCGCCAGGACGAAGGAGAAGAAGGGCCTCAGCAACGGCATATTGGCTCTGAGAAGGGCCGCTGAAAGGCCAAGATGTTCACGGGCAAGACGGATGACGCCGTCGTATGCCCCGAGCTTGTGAACGTTAGCAGCTTGACTTCCCCATTGGCCAGATCTGAAGCACTGACCAAAGCAAGCCTCACCGTTAGCGCCATCACCTTGATGGCACCAGATCGGGGTTTGGCCGGCAAGATCCGCCAGATCGATCCGCCAGATTCACCATAGGCCAGATCTGAAGCCGATGACGAGATCCCCGACTCCATTGCGCCATTCTGCTCATGGGAAACACTGGATCTAAGCTTACAACAACACTAACTCCCTCGGATCCAAATTAGCTGACTCAACTTTGCTTATCTAAATATGGATGTATCCACACATGTTTTTACTCTAGATACATACACGTCTAAGGAAAGTTGAATCAATTAATTTAGTTCGGAGGGTGTACGATATACAGAGAGAAGTCGGCCTCGTCTCCGGCCGGCGAGGCCGCCGGAGAGAAGGGGGAGAGGAGCCGGGGGAGTGGGAGAGACTCGAGAGAGAAAGAGAAGAGGAAGAAATGAGAGCTCCCTGGGGAAGAACATTATTTTTGTCGTTCTGCTCGTAGCTTGAAACTGAAAATTTCGGCGCGCCAAATCATCCCGCCGCATCCATTCGAAAATCCCGTGACCAGTTTTACCCTTTTAACCCTGGTCCGGAAGCTACAACCCACCGACCATGGAGGGCTCATTCGGTAACAATGAAATATCTTGCCTAGATCCCGAACCCTCCCCACAGGCCCACACCCACCCACCAACCATTCGCCCCATTAGCTCAAAAATACTCTCACACGCCAAAGCTCTGACTCTCTACAGTACTAGATCTGCTTCGCCGCCGGCATACTCCTCCACAGCGTAGCCTTGATCGTGTTGGCTGTCCACCCACCTGATCCGCTCCCCCGCCGCCCTCGTCACCGACGGATCTCGCCACCGACAGATCTGCTTCACCGCCGACCTCATCCACAGCGTAGCAATCAACGCCTTTCCTGTCGACGCACCGAATCCTCTCCAACGGAATCGGGTCTACTTCACCGCGGCCCCCCTGACTACCTCGGCGCAGCGGCTGTATCAACTTCACCGAATCCCTTGCCAGCCAACCAGATCTGCTTCACTAACGCCCGCTTCTACTGAAACAGGGTCGATTCATCGTCTCCCGCGTTCGCCGCCGCTGGAATGCAAGTTGCCGCCCCCGTCCACCCCGCCGCAGCTTGGTTAGTACGCTGGCCCGTTAGATCGCGGTGTTTCTTTAGCCATGTTTTGTGTAGTTATTTGCAGATCTCATATGCCATTAACTTTCTTGATGTGTTGCTTCGCATGAAGTTCGTTTAAATATTGTACAGTACAAAAGCATTATCCGGTCGCTACCATCCTGTTCATTCTACTGACACCTGTGTGCATCCACATATTTATAGCCTTATACCCATTCATTTGCTGCCAACTGTTTTTGTACTGCATGCTATTGTCGCACTGCTTTTATAGTCATGCTATGGGCATTTCCAATCTGGTTGTTCTTATACCACGTCATTAGCTCACCGCTAGCCGCTAGCTGTTTTCTCGTGTCTGCTATTCTCACACTGCTTTTATAATCATGCTATGTGCATTTCCAATCTGCTTGCTCTTATACCTCGTCTTTAGCTTATAGCTATTTTTTTCCATGAATGCTCCTGTCGCACAGCTTGTATAGTTATTGCTGCGTGCATGTCTGGTCTTTGTATTATCGTAGACTAACTTGTCAATGTTATTTTTCCTAGGGATTGATCATGCGAACCACTTATTAGAACATCCAACATTAACAGCGGGGACGCTAGGGAAGGTTGGAATCTGAGTTCTTGGTTGGTAATTTTGGCAGTTTACTTCCGTTATTATCTATAACCTATATGCATTGTTCCTTATGCAAGAGATTAACACTTGGAACCCTGCCATAGCAATGCCATTCATGCTTTACTATGTTTCTGCCTATTTGATATGCTTGTCTTGGAGCAACTGCGAAGGTGATTTGAACCTGACATTTGGTCATTCTTAATGCCAGTTTACTTTATGTGGAAAACCTTGGCATTACCCTACTCTAAATCTGAATGTCTGAAATTCGTATCTCATGCAAAGCAACATCTAGTTGGTTTTAATCTGATATCTGGTAAATATTGGCTTATTCATTTGGCAGCTCAAGTTTTTTGTTATTTGAAACCAGCTGACTTGGTCTTAAATGTGATATCTAAACACAGATTAAGGACAATGGAGCAGGAGGATTAGCATTTCACTTGATGGCTGAACCTAAAATGATAGGCATGTTGACCACGACTAGTGCACGCAAGAGAAGGACCTGCAGTGAGCCAGTATGTGCTTAGTACATGCATCTTATCTTATCTTGTGCTTATTTCTGCTACATGCTGTTATCTGATCTCTACATTGCGTAATACATGTTTGAATAGTTAATTGTTGTAACTATGTTTGCAATATTACCAGAATGCAGTTTTAATGAAGCAGTCATCATTAGAAGATAGTCGCCAAAGCGACCCTGTGCAACATTATGATGTAAGTCTGTGCTTAGTACAAGTTCCATACATTGTCTTATTTATGCAACTTGTTATTATCTTATATCTACATTGCATAATAAATGTTTGAATAGTTCACTGTTGTAACTATGTTTGCAATATTACTAGAATGCAGTTGTAATGAAGAAGTCCTTAGTAGAAGATAGAGCGCAAAAAAGGTTCCGGGGTGAGCCTATGCAACGATATAATGTAAGTCTGTGCTTAGTACTTGTGACTATCTCATATCGACAATGCTTAATACATGTTTGCATAGTTCATCGTTTAACTCTTTTTGCATTATTATCAGAATGCAGTTGTGATGAAGCAATCTTCATCAGAAGAGAGGCCCACAAAAAGTTCTGATCTTTCTTCTGATGCATCTTCTCATAGCCGTCAACCTAGACCATTCCTTTCATCAAACAGTAAATATCTCAAGGTTGTACTTTATAAAAGACATGGTATTGCTGCTTTAAGATCTGTAGCTGATATGTTGACAAAGAGTACACAAGATTCAATCAAGGCGATTGCCAAATGTCAACGTGTTATTGATGATGCTAATAGAAGTCCTCAATGATTCTATGTAATTTTTTTATTTGGGCACATTAATTGCCTTGTAATTTTCCTAGTTATTTTATTTGTGTATGTAATTGTGTGTATCATTGATATCAGATTTTAGGCTCATGAAATTTAATGGAAGTTGACTAGTCAAACAACCCGGGGGCCTACAGTTGAGTGGGCCCACTCTACGTTAGTGTGACCCACTTTCATTTTGGGCCGCCCACTTACTTATTGGTCGGCCAATTGCTTTTCGTGGACCCCACTCACTAGCTGGGCCGGCCCTGTAACAGGAAAGTGGGACCCACCTACTTATTGGGCCAACCCGATGGTTCTCACAGGCTACTTGGGCCGGCCCGTTAACACGATAGTGGGTCCCACTTTTATTATTGCCGGCGCCAACCGGTCAGGCCACTTGCTATAGTGGACCCCACTACTAGCCGGCCACGTTTATAAAGTGGGCCCTTTGTATTATGCCGGCCCACTATCTTGTTGGGACCCCACTTGCTATATGGTGGACCCCACATACTAAATGGCCGGTCACCACGAAATGGGCCCCACCTAGCGTGGGCCACTTGCTATATGGTGGACCCCATACTAAATGGGCCGGCCCTTTAACGGAAAGTGGGACCCTTTGTGTTTTGGCCGGCCTTGCTTATTGGCCAGCCCATTTGATCTATTGTGGACCCCACGTACTAAATGGGCCCGATGGCGGGAAAGTGGGACCCGCTAATGGTGGACCCCACACTAATTTGGCTGGCCCACTTGCTTTAAGGTGGACCCCACTTGTTAAATGGACCGACATATAGGAAAGTGGGCCCACATGTCTTGTGGGCCGGCCTTTTTGCCTGGACCAAACGAGTGGGCCCCACATGCTTAGTGGGTCGGCCCATTTAAGTTTTGACCAGTCACATAGAGGTTAGGCCCGGCCCACGTAACTAATGGACCAGCCCAGCTATATAGTTGACCGGTCAAACTAAGTCAGCTGGACCGGCCCGCAAACTAAATGGGCTGGCCCGCTTAAGGCGTGGTAGGCCTCGTGTGGGCCTACCATCTACCACAGGGTTTCAGCCGGTTAACGTTAACGCGGTTAACGGCATGCCACGTGTCGGTTGCATGACCGACGGTCAGGCTCCGGAAACACTTCCTGTGATCCGATTTTCCGTGGCGGAAGGGCGCCCAAGCGCGACGGACCAAAAACGTCGTAGGACTTTGCCTGACGCAGTTTCGACAACAGAACCAATATCGTCGGGTTAGGCCCATAGGTGACGAAAATGGCCCTTAGTGGACGATTTTGGGACGTTGTCTATCAGAATTTTCTTGTAGTGTGAGGTCCACCGAGAGGGTGACCATATTAGAGTTGAAATCTGGGCAAGAGTAGAAGATGCAAGCCTTTAGAGAACATGATTTGTAGGATTTTGCTCTGACTATTTCTTGTATCTTATCATGAATGTAGTCTAGAGAATCATTGCATTGCAATTCAAATTGTTCAAAGTTTACCAATTGTCTCTATTTCCAGTTTTTTAAAACATCTCCATATTCTTTCTAAAGATAGACAGGCGCGACAATGCATGACTTCATGATTTGATTATAAACATATAAGACCATACATGACTGATGCCTTTTAATGCTCAAATGTATTTACAGATGTAAAAGTTACCAACTGAGGTACATCATTTTCACGGTTTTTAATGTACTAGCCTTTTGGTATCCTGTGTAGCATTGATGTAAAGTTTGCACCCTACTTGTTGCTGTGGATGGTGTATCTAATGTTTCACCCTTAATGTGTTCCATCATGTTTTGGAATGATGCTCAGCTCAATGTAGGAGTAGGAACAATTATTTCTTCATTTTGAGAAATTCAGAAAGCCAATTTACTCTAGATGAAACCACTTGTGCAAGAGCAATTCATCATTTAGGAGAAGGAAGTCTTCGACTCGCTGGTGTTCAGTGGTGCCACTTGGTTTAAGTTATGTAATCACTCTACCCCCATGGCGCCTGAACTAAGTCAATGCCGTTATAGGCCAGATATGAATATATGCAGGCTTGCAGGGTGCAATGTACCTTGAGTTATTAAGTACAAGTAAGACGTGTGGATGTTCGTAATGATGTGCCAGTATTGGGAACATTAGGGGCAGCGAATGGTGATCCTATTACTCATTTTTGTTTCTGGCAGTGTACTATGTGAGGATGTTGGTCCAAGTTAATGTTATATATGATCTGCTGTATTGAGATGCATCTAAGCCCAAGCTAACTTAAATTCTCCCCTTTGTATGCAATGGGAATTGGTATCTTTGTTCATTATCAGCAATTATTTGTGCTCTATTAGCTGCTCATATCTTTGATTAATCATTAAAAAATTATTACTCAAGTTCTCAAATCCTGTCCAGCTATATACTGGGGTGCTGTTAGAGTACGTCATGGGCCTGGGCCCGTTAGTCTTATGGTTTGCTTAGGGGTCAAGTAAGCCTTGCTTGGGAGTCAAGTAAACCTCTCTATATAAGGAGAGGAGATGTATCAATCTAATCAAGCAAGAATTAAGAAGGATATCCCTTCCCTCTTGCCACCGGCCGTGGGCAAGGCCCCCGGCCGGCCCTCTCGCCATCGCAGCCATCTCTCTCCCTCCCAAACCCTAGCAGCCACATAACATTTGGTATCAGATTTCCCGGGTTCGATCATGTCCAGCCCTCCACCGAGTTCTTCCCACCCACCGCCGCCGCACTCCGATGTCCCCACCGTTCTCTCCCCGGCGGAGATCACCGCAGCCCTCCGCGATCTCACCACTGCTGTCCAGGAGATCCGCCTCTTCCTGGCCGATCCCTACGGGCTGCTGCAGTCCCGCTGCCGCTGTCCATCATCTCCGGGTCGGGCCATACCTCGCGCCGGGGGTCCCTCTTCTCCAGCAGCCAGCCGCCTTCTTCCCCACCGGGACGCTACAGCAGCAGCAGCTGCCGCCGCCACCAACGCCACCGCTGTAGCTGCTGTCCTCACCGACGTGTGTGGATGCATCTTGGTCCTATACATCAACCTAATTGCCGGTGAGCAGCTAGGTGTGTGTGTGTCCTGGCTTGGGACTTGAGCTGTGAGAGGATCAGCTCGGCAGCTGTGGTCATATCCTCTCCAATAACTTTTTTGCTAATCTGCCAAGTGGCTTTGCCACTTGGCATAACACTGTTTACTTTGTTTGTATGCAGGGAATCAAGATGATGATCAAATGAAGATCAAGATCATCAGGCTCAAGTATCTAATGAAGATTAGCTCATAGTTTAGTTCATTGAATTGTAATTTTTTTTCTTTTTTTTCTATTTATGCCAATTCTTGTAATGTATTGTAATATTATTTAATTCACAATCTGAATATTGTAAAGACAATGTATCTTGTGTTATTATCAATAAAGCTCCAATTTTCTCTAATGAGCTTTTCTTTATATTTGTATTGTTTATGTTGTTTATTATTTATAATTTGTTTAATGAATTACCTCAATTTTGAATTATGAGATATTCATTTGATGTTTGAATTTGAAATTCAAATATAACTTAAGTTTGACTTCAATCATGCAACTTAAGTTATAATGCAATACCTCTCCTCTCTTCTCAAAACACTAACTTAGTTGAATGAGAAACAAGTTTGTCGCACTCTCGAAACCCTAACCCTGTAAGGTGTCGAGAGAGAAACTTGTCCCCCTTCGATGCAGTTTTGTTTTAAAAGCGCGAAATTTCCCCAGAATTTACGATGCAATGCACATCCCTTTCTAAAATCTACCCTCGATCGTCTATCCCACATTGGGAGCGCGAGTGGGAGAGATCCAAATCTCCGCAGGACATCAACCTGCTGAAGAAGCTTGGCCCGAGCAAGAAGAAGGATGCGCTGCGCTTCCCAGTGAGAAAGCTACCCGACGCCTCCATTGGTTATCGGGTTAGTTTTGTCGACCATCTTATCCGTGGCCTTGCTGCACCCATCCACGATTTTCTGCGTGGATTGCTGTTTGTGTATGGACTGCAGCTTCATCATCTTACACCCAACTCCATCCTCCACATCTCTATTTTCATCACTCTTTGTGAGTCCTTCCTTGGAGTCCAACCTAACTGGGCTCTATGGAAGCGCATCTTGGGTCCGCCGTAATGGCTCCGCCAACATCACCTATCCTCTTTTCCTTTCTTTCTTGGATTTTGTTGACTCCTGATTTCTAGCTACTTGGCTACTTGGATTTTTCTTTGGGTCCCATATGTCAGCCTCCATGTACACGAAATGTGTCATATCTCAGATATACTATATGGTTCAAAATGTTGCACTGGTTCACAACGGGTTTATCTTTATTTTGCAGACTTCAATACAAACTCTATCGCCCTAAGATCTTCAAGTTGATAGAATAAATCATGAAACTTTTCAGAATTTTAAAATTTCAAAATCTACTTTTTGATTTTTTTTTCAAAATACAGTGATCCATGCAGGGAATGGAGTGATCAAGATTTTTCACACAGGGTATGGTTTCAAAAATTGCAACCCCCAATAATACAAAAGAAATACTTTAAAAACAGCTTGTACGTAGAATGCCCCTGTTTTTTTGTGGTGAATCATAGGATCCATTAGAAAAGGGGCGAAAGTGTTTGAGTTGCCCGTTTGTAGTTATTGGGCATTATCGTCCGAGTAAGTAGGCCCACATCAATTACCATGTAGACGGCAACCCAAAAGGGGAAATTTTGGCCCAAGCGGGGGAAGTTGTACTTTTTTTTCTATTGGTAAGGTTAGCCTCACACACAAAAAATGTCTGGTTACATGGGGCAGTGCTGGAAGCCTGATCGTTACTGAAGGTTGCACATTTGCGCCTAATATGCTTGTCAGCAGGAGGTTAGCTATTTGTTGGAAAACTATGGAAGGGGAGTTTGTTGGTGCATGCATACGTTTGCGAGGAACCAAATGCAGCATTTTGACTTCACCAGACAACTGAACAGCATGTGTTCTTCACAATACAGCCAACACAAGCATTAACTAATGTAACTAGAGACATTGAGTACAGATTGAGCCTTCATGTTTAACATAACATTGTGTGTGGAGGAGCCACGCACATAGTATATAAGAGTACCATCATGTTGACCACAAATGCATCATCGAAGAGAGTGGTAAATATACTTATTGACCATTGATAATGATCAAAGTGAGGAATTCAGTCAGTTTGAAAAGAGGTATACGTGATGCACTAATGAAAATATTTTTTTCCTTTTACATTACTTTAAATGTATGCATGTCCAATTTTGCATAAGAAAGGGAAAAAAATGATGCATAGACCGCTATCCAGCATGCATCTATGCCTAAATAATCCACCTTCGGGTTAGCATCCGCACCCCCTCCAGTATTAAGTTGTAAACAATAGATAATTGCATTAAGTATGGTGCGTAATGTAATAGACACAAATATCCTTAGACAAAGCATCGATGTTTTATCCCTAGTAGCAACAGCACATCCACAACCTTAGAACTTTCATCACTGTCCCAGATTAAATGGAGGCATGAACCCACTATCGAGCATAAATACTCCCTCTTGGAGTTACAAGTATCAACTTGGCCAGAGCCTCTACTAGCAACGGAGAGCATGCAAGAACATAAACAACACATATATGATAGATTGATAATCAACTTGACATAGTATTCTAGATTCATCGGATCCCACCAAACACAACATGTAGCATTACAAATAGATGATCTTGATCATGTTAGGCAGCTCACAAGATCTAAACAATGATAGCACAAGCGGAGAAGACAACCATCTAGCTACTGCTATGGACCCATAGTCCAAGGATGAACTACTCACGCATCAATCCGGAGGCGGGCATGATGATGTAGAGCCCCTCCGGTGATGATTCCCCTCTCCGGCAGGGTGCCGGAGGCGATCTCCTGAATCCCCGAGATGGGATTGGCGGCGGCGGCGTCTCGAAGGTTTTCCGTATCGTGGCTCTCGGTACGGGGGTTTCGCGACGAAGGCTTTAAGTAGGCGAAAGGTAGGTCGGCGGCGACGAGGGACCCACACGCTAGGGCCGTGCGGGCCCAAGCTGGCCGCGCCGCCCTAGTGTGGCGTCGCCTCGCGCCCCCACTTCGTCTCCTCCGGTCTTCGGAAGCTTCGTTGAAAAATAGGACCTGGGCGTTGATTTCGTCCAATTCCGAGAATATTTCCTTTGTAGGATTTCTGAAACCAAAAACAGCAGAAAACATCAACTGGCGCTTCGGCATCTTGTTAATAGGTTAGTGCCGGAAAATGTATAATAATGCTGTAAAGTGTGTATAAAACATTCAAGTATTGTCATAAAAGTAGCATGGAACATAAGAAATTATAGATACGTTTGAGACGTATCAAGCATCCCCAAGCTTAGTTCCTACTCGAGTAGGTAAACGATAACACAAATAATTTCTGAAGTGACATGCTACCAACATAACCTTGATCAACATTATTGTAAAGCATATGAGATGGATGGAGTGATCTGAAGCAAAAGATTGCTAACAAAGATAATGACTAAACAAATGAATCATATAGCAAAACTTTTCATGAATAGTACTTTCAAGACAAGCATCAATAAGACTTGCATAAGAGATAACTCATAAGCAATAAATTCTTAGTAGAATGCATTGAAACAACACAAAGGATGATTAAGTTTCAGCGGTTGCTTTCAACTTGTAACATGTATATCTCATGGATATTTGTCAACATAGAGTAATATAACAAGTGCAATAAGTAAACATGTAAGAATCAATGCACACAGTTAACACAAGTGTTTGCTTCTAAGATAGAAAGAAGTGGGTAAACTGACTCAACATAAAGTAAAAGAATGGCCCTTCGCAGAGGGAAGCATGGATTACTATTTTTGTGCTAGAGCTTTTGTTTTGAAAACATAGAAACAATTTTGTCAACGGTAGTAATAATTCATATGTGCTATGCATAATACTTCCTACAAGTTGCAAGTCTCATGCATAGAGTACTAATAGTGCTCGCACCTTGTCCTAATCAGCTCGGATAACATGGATTATCATTGCATGACATACCTCTATGCCGCCTGTACAAAGGTCTAAGGAGAAAGCACGCATTGGATTTCTCGCTTTTGATTATTCTCAACTTAGACATCCATACCGGGACAACATAGACAACAGATAATGGACTCCTCTTTTAATGCTTAAGCATTCAACAACAGATAATATTCTCATAAGAGATTGAGGTTGTATGTCCAAACTGAAACTTCCACCATGATACATGGCTTTAGTTAGCTGCCCAATGTTCTTCTCTAACAATATGCATACTCAAACCATTTGATCATGAAATCGCACTTACTTCAGACAAGATGAACATGCATAGCATCTCACATGATATCCAACAAAGGTAAAAAGTTGATGGCGTCCCCAGAAACATGGTTACCGCTCAACAAGCAACTTATAAGAACTAAGACACATAACTACATATTCATCACCACAATAGTTTTTAAGCTATTTGTCCCATGAGCTATATATTGCAAAGATAAAGGAATGAAATTTTAAAGTTAGCACTCAAGTAATTTACTTTGGAATGGCAGAAATACCACATAGTAGGTAGATATGGTGGACACAAATGGCATGGGTTTTGGCTCAACGTGTTTGGATGCACGAGAAGCATTTCCTCTCAGTACAAGGTTTGGGCTAGCAAGGTTGTTTGAAGCAAACACAAGTATGAACAGGTACAGCAAAACTTACAAAAGAACATATTGCAAGCATTATAAGACTCTACACTGTCTTCCTTGTTGTTCAAACACTTTACCAGAAAATATCTAGACTTAGAGAGACCAATCATGCAAACCAAATTTTAACAAGCTCTACGGTAGTTCTCCATTAATAGATTAAACTACATGATGCAAGAGCTTAAACATGATCTATGAGAGCTCAAACAATTGCCAAGTTATTCCAAACCATATGCAGCATTTTCTGATTCCAACCAAATAGCAATTTAACGAAGCAATTTCAGCCTTCGCCATGAACATTAAAGCACAATTAAGAACACAAGTGTTCCATATGAAAAAGCGGAGCGTAATATCTCCAATATAAGGATGGTGGGATCCAACTTTATTCAAACCAAAACGAAAATAAAAGCAAACAGACGCTCCAAGTAAAGAACATGAGATGTGATGGAATAAAATATAGTTTCACTAGAAGTGACCTGATAAGTTGTCGATGAAGAAGGGATGCCTTGGGCATCCCCAGCTTAGATGCTTGAGTCTTCTTAAAATATGCAGGGATGAACCACGGGGCATCCCCAAGCTTAGACCTTTCACTCTTCTTGATCATAATGTATCATCCTCTTCTCTTGACCCTTGAAAACTTCCTCCACAAACTTCAAGCAAACTCATTAGAGGGTTAGTTCATAATCAAAAATTCACATATTCAGAGGTGACACAATCATTCTTAACACTTCTGGACATTGCACAAAGCTTCTGAAAACTCATTCAACATAGCAAAAGCGGCAATGCGAAATAAAAGGCAGAATCTGTCAAAACAGAACAGTCTGTAAAGACGAATTTTGCAGGGGCACTAACTTGCTCAAATGGAAAAACTAAAAACTAATGAAAGTTGCGTACATATCGAGGATCACGCACGTAAATTTGCTGATTTTTTTACTCTTCTGAGAGAGTTCTCGCGTCGTGTGGACAACAATGATGTTTCTGCGAGCAATCCAAATCTAGCATCAACTTTACCATAGAGACTTTACTTGGCACAAAAACATGATAAGGAGAGGTTGCTACAGTAGTAAACAACTTCCAAGACTCAACAATACAGTAACAAAATAAAACATGGGTTATCTCCCAAGAAGTGCTTTTCTTTAACGCCTTTCAGCTAGGCGCAGAAAGTGCAAATCAAGTAACATCAAGAGATGAAGCATCAACATCATAATTTTTCTTACAAGCACAACTTGTTGCAGAGGGTACCTTAGATGCTCCATTATCTAACTTTTCTATGGTGGTGCTAGGGGTTTTATCAATTTTAGGCCTATAATAATTCTTTGGTTTAGGCACCTTAGAGACATACATGAATTTTTGCTCTTTGCCCACATAAGCTTTCTCCTTAAACTTAAGAGAAGAAAAAGTTGAACCCAAGGTTCCCATAGCTTTTTCAAGTTCACTAATCCTATTGGTTTGATTATCATGGACAACACAAGTTTCTAGGACACCAATTCTTTCATCAATTCTTCCTAGGGATTTATCTAGTTTATCAGTATTATCAAGTAGCATTCCCAATTTAGTTTCAATACTTGGAAAATTTTTCTCTATGGTTTCCAATTTTTTCATAACATCCTCAAGAGAGATTTCAATTTTAACTTCATTAACAGGTGGTATTCCAACTAGACTCTCAATGATGCAACTAGCTTCTAAAGCGGGAGTACCTAGGAAATTACCTCCCGAAAGAGTATCAAGAACATACCTATTCCAGCTAGATAGGCCAACATAAAAGTTCCTAAGAAGGATAATAGTGGAGTGTTTCTTAATGCACCTATGATGAGCATTACTAATTCTGTACCAAGCATCTTTAAAACTTTCTCCACCTTGTTGCTTAAAATAACGAACTTCAACTTCAGGATTACTCATTTTAACAGTAGTAAAAGTAAACTAAGCAAGTAGAATAAAGTAAAGACAAGTAACTAATTTTTTTGTGTTTTGATATAGAGCTAGTAAACAAGACAGAAAGTAAAGTAACTAATTTTTTGTGTTTTTGATATGAAGCAAACAAGACAGTAAATAAAATTAAGTAAAGCAAGACAAAAACAAAGTAAAGAGATTGGATGTGGAGACTCCCCTTGCAGCGTGTCTTGATCTCCCCGGCAACGGCGCCAGAAAAAGAGCTTGATGCGCGTAATGTACACGTCCGTTGGGAATCCCAAGAGGAAGGTGTGATGCGCACAGCAGCAAGTTTTCCCTCGAGAAAGAAACCAAGGTTATCGAACCAGTAGGAGCCAAGAAGCACGTGAAGGTTGTTGGTGGAGGAGTGTAGTGCGGCGCAACACCGGTGAAACCGGCGCCAACGTGGAACCAACACAATCAAGATACTTTGCCCCAACGTAACGGTGAGGTTGTCAATCTCACCGGCTTGCTGAAAACAAAGGATTAAGCGTATCGAGTGGAAGATGGTGTTTGTTTGCAAAGAACAGTAAGAACAATGATTGCGGTAGAATGTATTCAGATGTAAAAGAATGGACCGGGGTCCACAGTTCACTAGTGGTGTCTCTCCAATAAGATAACTAGCATGCTGGGTGAACAAATTACAGGTGGGCAATTGACAAATAAAGATTCAATACATATCAATGATGATTACTATGAGATTTAATCAGGGCATTACGACAAAGTACATAGACCGCTATCCAGCATGCATCTATGCCTAAATAATCCACCTTCGGGTTAGCATCCGCACCCCCTCCAGTATTAAGTTGTAAACAACAGATAATTGCATTAAGTATGGTGCGTAATGTAATCAACACAAATATCCTTAGACAAAGCATCGATGTTTTATCCCTAGTAGCAACAACACATCCACAACCTTAGAACTTTCTGTCACTGTCCCAGATTAAATGGAGGCATGAACCCACTATCGAGCATAAATACTCCCTCTTGGAGTTACAAGTATCAACTTGGCCAGAGCCTCTACTAGCAACGGAGAGCATGCAAGAACATAAACAACACATATATGATAGATTGATAATCAACTTGACATAGTATTCTAGATTCATCGGATCCCACCAAACACAACATGTAGCATTACAAATAGATGATCTTGATCATGTTAGGCAGCTCACAAGATCTAAACAATGATAGCACAAGCGGAGAAGACAACCATCTAGCTACTGCTATGGACCCATAGTCCAAGGATGAACTACTCATGCATCAATCCGGAAGCGGGCATGATGATGTAGAGCCCCCTCGGTGATGATTCCCCTCTCCGGCAGGGTGCCGATCTCTGAATCCCCGAGATGGGATTGGTGGCGGCGGCGTCTCTAGAAGGTTTTCCATATCGTGGCTCTCGGTACAGGGGGTTTCGCGATGAAGGCTTTAAGTAGGCGAAAGGGTAGGTCAGGGGCGACGCGAGGGACCCACACGCTAGGGTCGCGCGGGCCCAAGCCTGGCCGCGCCGCCCTAGTGTGGCGTCGCCTCGCGGCCCCACTTCGAATCTCCTCCGGTCTTCTGAAAGCTTCGTGGAAAAATAGGACCCTGGGCGTTGATTTCGTCCAATTCCGAGAATATTTCCTTTGTAGGATTTCTGAAACCAAAAACAGCAGAAAACAGCAATTGGCGCTTCGGCATCTTGTTAATAGGTTAGTGTCGGAAAATGTATAATAATGCTGTAAAGTGTGTATAAAACATTCAAGTATTGTCATAAAAGTAGCATGGAACATAAGAAATTATAGATACGTTTGAGACGTATCAGTGGTTCATACACCAGTTTATTCAGCTGGTGATTACATTAGTATTGACCATCCAGAACAACAAACCACACCTATTACACCTAGGTACTTTCCTAGTAACTCCTATGGAGGATACGAGGGTGGAGAGGAATCCGGAAACCATCAGCGTTCCGAGACTCCTATAGAGAACTCAACAGGTTGGCGTTGGGGGTCAGACACGGAAACCTATGGCAATCCAGCCAGAGGTAACTCTGAGATGGAGGAGGACGCCACAACCCAGTTTCAGAACAATCAGTATAATAGAGGAGATAATGAGGAGTATCCTATGCTGATTGAGTCTGATACTGATGGTGGAAATACCTATGGCGGAGTCACCGGGGAGTACACCCGATGGGTGGATTATGATGCACTGAATAACCAATTCATGAACACAGATTTCTCCCTGGGATCATCCTCCGATTCCGACTACAAGCCTACGGGAAGACCCTATGTTCCAGATTCTGTCAGGAGGACTACACGTTCGACCGGATGGAAGCCTGGGATGTATCGGGAGTGAAGCACGACTAGAGACCACCATGGGAGGCGAGACTACAATACAGTTGTACCACATGTATTGTAGTATGTAATATTTGTAGAAATTTGTACATATACTTCAATAAGTGAGTTTGCATACTCACATCGCTACTGAGTATTGTAATAAACCACTTAAGTATGTATATACATGGTATATGTTTTGTATGATTTGCATTTGCTTCTTGATTTCCATTGCGTGACTAGTTCTGTGCACAAAGTTGAGCTCAGAAAGCTTGCGCATGGAGTAATTATGAGTACCACTTTGTGTTGCAGAACTAGGGGGATATGTCGGGAGCGCCGAGTGAGGAGAGTGAAGAGCAGCGCCTCGAGCGTGAGGCCAAACAGAAGGCAGAGGCTGATGAAGCAGCCAGAAACCAGTTTCCACCACCACCACCACCGATGACGCAGCAAAACTTCCTCCAGTATATGCAAATGATGGAGGAAAGGCAAAGGATTACCATGGAGCAGCAGAATAAATTCTTCCACGATCTGCTGCAACAGAACAAGGTGGAAAGACCTGAGAACCAGGGAGTCACTCTGTCAGACTTCCAGAATAAGCCAATCTCCTTTGCATATGCGCCCGAACCTATGGACGCAGAGGATTGGTTGATGGACACTGAGCGTAAGCTCAATACAGTAGGATGCAACGACCTGGAGAAGGTCAGATACGCAACACACTTGTTGTGTGGACCCGCCGCATCATGGTGGGATAACATAGTAGCCGTTTATCCGGCTGATAAGGTATTCACATGGGATGAGTTCAAGAGGAAGTTCAGGGAATCCAATGTCCCTGAGAGTATTGTGGAATTGAAGCGTCGAGAATTTGAAAGTCTCGAGCAGAAGGATAAGGCTATCCTGACATACGTCAGGGAGTTTTCTGGATTGTCCCGGTATGCAGTTGAGGAGGTCAACACCGAGGACAAGAAGAAGAAGAGGTTCATGCGGGGATTAAATCCTCAATTCAAGGTACAGCTCCGGATGTTGAGAGCTACTGAATTCCAGGAGTTGGTGGATGCAGCCATCACTCTTGAAGATGACTTCAAGCAGCTGCAAGAAGAAAAGAGGAAGAAGGCTAAATTTGAGCCTAAGAGGTTTGTCAGCAACAAGCCAAACATGGGCTTGAGTTTCAAGCCAAGGTACAACAACAACAACAACAGGAAGAACCAAGGATTCCAGCCTGGAAACCAGATTAATTGCCGAGTCTGTGGAAAACCAGGACACCTCTCCAAGGATTGTAGAAAGCCAAGGATAATATGCTTTGGCTGTCGCGAGGAAGGACATATGCTTAGGGATTGCCCTAAGAGAAAGAATGGAGGAGGCCAGTCAGGAGGAGGAGGAAACCGAGGCGGGAACACCGGAGGGAACTGGAAGAACAAGAAACCCTTCGGCAAGTTGAACTGCACCAGCTTGGAGGAGGTGGTGAACTCCGATCAAGCAGTGATAGGTACGCTTCAGATACTCACTCATCCTGGCAAAGTACTTTTTGATACTGGTGCAACTACATCATTCATTTCTCAGCAATTCATCATCAAACATGGGATTAGATGCACTAAGTTAGATAAACCCATAACCATACTTTCTGCGGGGGGAACGATATTAGTAACCCACACTAAACCTGGACAAGTCATTATGATCAATAAGTGTGCGTTTGACGCAGACCTGTTCATTTTACCGATGAAGGACATTGATGTCATTCTTGGTATGAACTGGTTAGAGGAAAATGGAGCACTGATAGATTGTACCCATAAGACAGTGTCTCTGAAAAGCCCAGGTGGAGAAAGAATCATATACCAAGGAGATAAGCATACTCAGATTGAGGTTGAGTTAAAGTTGAATAGTATGAAGGAGGTGAAACTCGAGGACATTCCAATTGTCAACGAATTCCAAGATGTATTTCCTAAGGAATTACCTGGAATGCCACCAGATAGGGAGATAGAATTTACTATCGACCTAATTCCAGGAACAGCTCCGATTGCTAAGGCACCATACAAGATGGGGCCTAAGGAGTTGAAAGAACTCAAGGAACAATTGGATGACCTGGAACAGAAAGGATTCATACAAGAGAGTATTTCACCATGGGGATCACCTGTGATCTTTGTGGATAAAAGAGATGGAGGTCGAAGGATGTGCGGAGACTACATGAACTTGAATAATGTTACTATCAAGAACAAGTACCCACTTCCTAGAATCCAAGATCTTTTTGATCAAGTTAGAGGCGCGGGAGTCTTTTCCAAGATTGATCTAAGATCCGGTTATCATCAGATAAAGATCAAGAAGGAAGACGTTCCGAAAACAGCCTTTGTCTCGAGGTACGGACATCATGAATACCTCGTAGTACCTTTTGGATTAACCAATGCCCCAGCAATATTCATGAATCTTATGAATAAGATCTTCATGCCATGTCTAGACAAGTTTGTCATCGTATTCATCGATGATATCTTGATATACTCCAAGGACAAAGCTGAACATGCTGAACATCTGAGGATAGTGTTGCAAACACTAAGGGAACATCAACTTTACGCCAAATTCAGCAAGTGTGAGTTTTGGCTAGATCAAGTAGAATTTCTTGGTCATGTCATTAGCAAGGATGGGATAGCAGTAAACCCAAGTAAAGTAGCATCAGTTTTGGACTGGGAAGCACCCAAGAATGTCAAGGAAATCCGAGGATTCTTGGGAATGGCAGGATACTATCGGAGATTCATTGAAGGATTCTCTAAGATAGCAGGACCAATGACCAAGCTGTTAAGGAAGAACACACCATTCGTGTGGTCTGATGAGTGTGAGAAGAGTTTTCAGACTCTGAAAGAGAAACTCACCACAGCACCGGTGTTAGCAGTTCCGGAAGTTGGCAAGGATTACACCGTGTACTGTGACGCATCCAAACATGGATTGGGATGTGTACTCATGCAAGATCGGAAAGTAATATCCTATGGATCAAGGCAACTCAGACCTCATGAAGTGAATTATCCAACTCATGATCTAGAGTTAGCAGCAGTCGTATTTGCACTCAAAACTTGGAGACATTTTCTCTATGGAGCCAAGTGTGAGCTCTATACTGATCATAAGAGTCTCAAGTACTTCTTCACTCAGAAGGAACTCAATATGAGACAGAAAAGATGGCTTGAATTGATCAAGGACTATGACTTGACCATCAATTATACTCCAGGAAAGGCTAATGTAGTAGGAGATGCCCTGAGTAGGAAGAGTACTGGAGGAGTAGAGCAAGAAATATCATCGGAGTTGAAGAAGGAAATAAGCCAAGCCCAAATACAACTTTGGGAGAAAGAAGCTCATGAAGGACTATCGGCTTTACAAGTAGCCGATGAACTAAGTGTCAACCTAAAGAATGAGATAATCATGGGTCAATTGGATGATCCATTCATCGTGGAGGAGATGAGAAGGATTGATGAGGGAAGACCATCAGAATTTCACCGAGGAGAATCGGGATCATTATGGTTCCAGAAAAGGATTTGTGTCCCGGATATTGATGAGATCAAGGAAGTTATACTCCGGGAAGCACATCAAACACCATACTCCATACATCCGGGAAGTACAAAGATGTACATGGATCTCAAAGAATTATTCTGGTGGAATAACATGAAGAGGGAAATAGCACAATACGTGGCGGAATGCCATACATGTCAAAGAGTTAAAGCTGAACATCAAAGTCCGGCAGGAAAGTTACAACCTTTACCAATCCCAGAATGGAAATGGGAAGAGATAGGAATGGATTTCATCACCGGACTACCCATGACTAATAAAAAGAAGGACATGATATGGGTAATCGTGGACCGGTTGACGAAAAGTGCACACTTCTTAGCGGTAAACCAGCAGGATAAAGGAGAGAAACTCATCGATCTTTACATCAAAGAGATCGTGAGTAAACATGGAGTGCCCAAGAAGATCGTGTCGGATCGAGGATCCGTGTTCACATCCGCATTTTGGAAGCAACTACATGAAGCTTTAGGATCCAAGTTGCACCCAAAACCCACAGTGGTTAAGCAACACGAAGAGCCGGGAGGCTTCCAAGGCTGCAGGGGGCCCTGGTCCCTCGACGTCGTCCCGCAAATGTTCCGGCACACGTCCTAGCGGTTGCAAGGGCGTGCCACCTGACCTATACCTGGTCAGGAAGGTGTTGGATTGCTTCGATTAGTTTCCTGCATGGCAGACACGTAAACATTAAATACGAGCCCGATCGGCTCTCAGGTTGCCCTGTGGATCGGCTCAAAGAGCCGATCGCCCCATGGTTTGCGTCGGGTTAACGATGACATGGGGCTCCTGCTTGATCAATATAAAGCTAAACCAATCTACGACAGTTTAGGGTTTTCACCGTATGATCGGAACATCCTACGCGTAGTTGAGCCTAATAGACACGAAAGATAATGGAAAACTAACCCTAAAAGAGGCCTAAAAACCAACATTAAGTTAATTCCCGGAACATCCCTCTTAGGACTAACAAACCATACCTAACGCACTACCGGATCGTTCAACCCGTTTGCAAGGCCTAACCATACAGATATTAAACCAATCCTTGAGGAATCAAGGAGCAACTATAACGGATCGGATCTACTAAACAACGAACAAGCAAGACGCTGCCCTTACACCTGGATAGGTGTAAGGGCAGCTAGATATCGAGGGACGGCATAGCTAAGCAGATATGCATAAGAAAAGCATCCATGCAAGCCCCAAAACATCTACGATAAATAGTGCTACTCGCCATCAACAACGCTTCAGCACGAGCAGCACAAGGTAAACGAATAAACGTGTGCTGCCTAGATCGCAAGATGCGATCTAGGCAGCATGATGCTTACCCGGGAGAAACCCTCGAAAGAAGGGGTGGCGATGCGCCTGATTTGTGTTTGTTGTGAACGTGATTGTCCTCCTTTTCCGATAACCCTAGATACATATTTATAGTCCAAGGGACTTTCTAATTCGGCGTGCACCTAACCGTGCACGGGTTAAACTCTATCTTTTAATCTAAACTAAGATGCAATCTACTATACTACAGATACACGGGCGATCCAGCCCAATAGACCCCGCGCAAGGCCGCTTCAAAGATGCTCCACCTGTATATCCTTCAAGCCCATCTTCACTTACGGCCCACCTCCTGATTTGGCCAAAATCTGGTGATAACAGATCCAAGCTAGATTATAGCACCGCCTATCATCCTCAGACAGGTGGACAAACAGAGAGAACAAACCAGATATTGGAAGATATGCTTAGGGCATGTGCCCTGACTTCAGAGGATCATGGGAGGAACATTTACCACTAGCAGAGTTTTCATACAATAATAGCTATCAAAGCAGCATCAAGATGGCACCATTTGAAGCTCTGTATGGAAGGAAGTGTAGATCACCGATATGTTGGTATGAGGCTGGATCAAGCAAGGAGTTCAATCCTGATTATGTCAAGGAAAAGCAACAGATCATTGACATTATAAGAGATAGGCTGAAGATAGCTCAAAGTCGACAGAAGAGCTATGCAGACCAAAAGAGAAGAACTTGGGAGCCACAAGTTGGAGACATGGTATATCTTAAGGTAAGCCCGATGAAAGGTCTTCAGAGATTCGGAGTAAAGGGAAAGTTGAGCCCTAGATACATCGGACCTTTCAAGATACTGAGTCAGAACCGAGGGTTAGCCTTTGAATTGGATCTACCGGGAAGGTTAGCTCAAGTTCACAATGTATTCCATGTGTCACAACTCAGGAAATGTTTAAAGACCCCAGATGAGCCAGTATCACATGATGAGCTCGAGTTACAACCAGACTTGACTTACATCGAGAAGCCAGCCAAGATTCTCGAGGAGAACTGGAAACAACTCAGAAATCGAGCCATTAAGTACTGCAAGATACAATGGAAGCATCACCCCGAGAGGGAAGCCACCTGGGAAAAGGAAGAAGACCTGAGGAAAACATACCCCGAACTCTTCAGGTATTACAACCACAACTTCGGGACGAAGTTTTCTTTAAGGGGGAAAGGCTGTAATGTCCCAGGTTTAGAGACGATCGAGGGGTAGATTTTAGAAAGGGATGTGCATTGCATCGTAAATTCTGGGGAAATTTCGCGCTTTTAAAACAAAACTGCATCGAAGGGGGACAAGTTTCTCTCTCGACACCTTACAGGGTTAGGGTTTCGAGAGTGCGACAAACTTGTTTCTCATTCAACTAAGTTAGTGTTTTGAGAAGAGAGGAGAGGTATTGCATTATAACTTAAGTTGCATGATTGAAGTCAAACTTAAGTTATATTTGAATTTCAAATTCAAACATCAAATGAATATCTCATAATTAAAAATGTGAGGTAATTCATTAAACAAATTATAAATAATAAACAACATAAACAATACAAATATAAAGAAAACCTCATTAGAGAAAATTGGAGCTTTATTGATAATAACACAAGATACATTGTCTTTACAATATTCAGATTGTGAATTAAAGAATATTACAATACATTACAAGAATTGGCATAAATAGAAAAAAAAAGAAAAAAATTACAATTCAATGAACTAAACTATGAGCTAATCTTCATTAGATACTTGAGCCTGATGATCTTGATCTTCATTTGATCATCATCTTGATTCCCTGCATACACACAAACAAAGTAAACAAGTGTTATGCCAAGTGGCAAAGCCACTTGGTGAAAAAAGTTATTGGAGAGGATATGACCACAACTGCGAGTTGATCCTCTCACACACTCAAGTCCCAAGCCGGGACACACAGCCTAGCTGCTCACCGGGCAATGTGCATGCAGCACAACACACACATCCGGTGAGTCATCAACAAGGAACAAGCCTTGTTGTCGACGGAAGAAGAAAGAGGCGAGCATACATAAGCTTTTTCTGCAAAACCCTAGCCAATTCCATCGGGACTTCAGGTAAGTTCACGAAAACCAAGAACACAAGAACAGGAAGAACAACACTCGTTCAACTGCTCAAATCAACCACAACATGAATCAAGCATCAAGGCTTGCAAGGAGGAGCCAAGCATCATCACCACGAAGAAATCCTCTACACCAACACCCATTTCTAGGAGCTGGAGTGAGGTATACACAAAAGAACCTGAGCAAACACAGGTTTTGCTCATCAATAAGCATACACATGCATCACAGAAGCAAAGAGGGTGAAACCCTGGATGTATCATCACTTGGTTGCAAAACCATTTGGTGCCAGTAAATAAAGCAAAGGCTAGAAGGAAAACAACCAAGGGAACACTGGTTGTGTCAACACAGTGACACAACCAGAGAAATCCATCATGGATTTGATCCTAATTAGCCATTCCAAGTCACCAAGCACCTAATAGTCGAGCTACACCATCAGAATGGCGAAATACAAGTTTCTACCGTGTCAACATCAAAAGGTTTCTGGCAAAGTCCAAACATGATCAGCCAGAAAGCATTTGTCCATCCAAAAGCCACGAAAGGGGGAGCTACCCTTGACAGCATCACAGTGCTGCCAGGGCCACCTCAACCCACAACCAACACTTAGAACCACCACATCATCACCAGAAAGTTTCAGTAGTGGGCTAGGGTACCAACCAGTGGTTGACATCCAACTAGCCTTAACAAATTTATTGAAATGATCATCACTGAATCACAGTTCACATCATTCATCCATCTATTAAAGCAAGATAAACAGATAAATGAAACAGACAAGCAATTGATGCACCAGGGTCTTGCAAATGATCAAATGGATCATGGCAGGCATCAATTGATGCTTAAGCAAGCAACAGCACACATCAGGCAAAGCCTGTGTGATGCCTACACAGCCGAGAGTGAGCCTAGAGAGCCGCAGAAGGAAGCACATCAGTTAACAATCAAGCAAATGATGATCAGTTGATCATCAGAGTTTGCTAGCTCATGCACAGATTGCCTTAACCAAGTACAGCAACAGGAATTAACCAGATACTGAAGAAAGCCAACCAAGTCATAACTGAATAAATAGATAACTGAATTAATGACTTTATGATTGTATCCAGAAGCACATCAAAGGCTTGATGAACCACTGGATCAAGATACACAAGTAAAGCTTATAGCATTCACCACTGAATAATACTATTAAGCCAACAGCAATGCTCAATTGAGCATGCTCATGAGTTTGAGCACAAGAAGCAGCACACCATGACACTGGCACTTGCAAGTTGCAAGGAACATACACAGTATTCAAGCCAGGGCCACATACGTGACCATACATGAGTATCTGGCAAGAATAGCATCCAGGACAAGATCACAGAGATAGAATTAAGCAAGAATTGCAAACATAAGCAAGCACAGAGCCTAGGAATCTTGCACAGAATCGTGTATAGCCACTACAAGAAAGTTACAACAGTAGTAACCAAGCATTTTTGGGGGGATTTAAGCATGAACCCGAGTAGGGTTCCGTTGCGAAACTGCGTCAGCAAAGTCCAACGACGATTTTTTCGGTCCGTCGCGCTTGGGCGCCCTTCCGCCACGAAAAATCGGACCATTGCGGAAGTGTTTCGGGAGCCCGTTGACTGCTGACGTCATGCAAACTGACACGTGGCAGACGCCGTTAACTGCCAGTTAACGGCGTTAACCGGCTGAAACCCCGTGGTAGATGGTAGGCCCACACGAGGCCTGCCACGTCTTACGGGCCGGGCGATGACATAGTTTGACCGGTCAACTATATAGCTGGGCTGGTCCATTAGTTAAGTGGGCCGGGCCTAACCTCTAAGGTTGACTGGTCAAAACTTAAATGGGCCGGCCCATTTAACATGTGGGGTCCACCTTACAGCAACTGGCCGGCCCAGAAGCAAGTGGGTGGGCCAAAAACACAGGGTCCCACTTTCCTGTTAGAAGGCCCATTTAGTGTGTGGGGTCCACCATAAAGTGGGCCGGCCCAACAAGCTAGTGGGCCGGGCCAAAAACACAGGTGGGTCCCACTTTCCAGTTAAAGGATCGGCCCATTAAGTTTGTGGGGTCCACCATATAGCAAGTGGGCCGGCCCAACAAAATAGTGGGCGGGGCCAAAAACACAGGTGGGTCCCACTTTCTGTTAAAGGCGGCCCATTTAGTACGTGGGGCCCACCATATAGCCATGGGCTGGCCCACCAAGATAGGCCGGGCCAAAAACACAGGTGGGTCCCACATTCCTGTTAATGGGCCGGCCCATTTGGTATGCGGGGTCCACCATATAGAAAGTGGTGGCCCAACAAGATAGTGGGCCGGGCCAAAAACAGTGGGTCCCACCTTCCACTTAAAGGGCCGGCCCATTTACCATGTGGGACCACCATAGAGCAAGTGGGCGGCCCAACAAGATAGTGGGCCGGCCCAATAAGCACAGGTGGGCCCCACTTTCCTTTTAAAGGGCCGGCCCAACTAGTATGTGGGGTCCACAATATAGCAAGTGGGCCGGCCCAACAAGATAGTGGGCCGGGCCAAAAACACAGGTGGGTCCCACTTTCCTCTTAAAGGGCCGGCCCATTTATTACGTGGGGTCCTCCAAAAAAGCAAATGGGCTGGCCCAACTAATTAGTGGGCCGGCCCAGTAGTTGGTGGGGTCCACCTTAAAGCAAGTGGGCCCCATTAGTGTGTGGGGTCCACCGTAAACCAAATGGGCTGGCCCAAGAAGTAAGTGGGCCAGCCCGTTTAGTTGCTGTTTATATGCCGGCATAATATGCGCTTTAGGATTTTGCGGGCAGGCACATATGTGATTTCGCTTGATTGGGCCGTTTAAGGGATGGGAATTCGTGATTTAGATACTGAGAATATTTACGCAGCATTGATTTCTGTCGGATAGCCTCACTTACCACAAGCACCAAAGAAAAAATGCGCGAAAGAACTATAAAAACTAACTAAATATTACATCAGCTGCAAGGCATTGAAAAAAATATTACAGAACCCAGAGAAATTGAATGGTAATTAAACCTAGCAATACAATGAAGCGATCCGGCAATCTTTTAAGTTGTCCATGCAGCACCTATATCCGAAACAAAGACATTACAAGTTAAGACAGCAACAATGGAAAGGCAAAGACACTACAATATTGTTTGGCAAAGAATTTGGAACTCATCATTTCGTCGTTATAACAAGATCATTGTAATGCGCACAATAAGCAAACAAAGAGTGCATGCCGCATACCAACAGCCAATATAACAGAGCATGTTAGAATGAAACAGCAGACTTACTACTGTCGAGTCCCATGCAAACCAACATGTTCAGGGAGTACAAAATTGGCATGAACAACATAGTAGCAGGCTATAAATTTTGTAACAACGACTGAGCAAGATGAAGTTATGATGGCTACATCTACAGAGCAGGGAATGTAAACCAAAAATAGAAGTTACGATGGCAAAAGCTAAAGAGGAGGGAATGTGAACCAACATGTGCCAAGTGCAATTACTTCACTTTGGCCGTGAACTAAATAATACTCCTGAACTTATAGTGAAGGGGATGCAAATCAAGATGTTTCGGGATATAAACTTGTAATGAGCAACACATGGAGGATAGTTAATGCTGGAGCTTAGGATGGACCAGATACAGAATATAGTGGGATCACCTGTGAACTTGTATAAGAGGGAATGCAAACCAATATGTTCAGCTTTCCATATGTGAGCGTCATGCCAAGTCAGAGAAACAAGTCAATAATGCAGCTTTTGAAGAACAAGATGGCACGCAAAATTATTATCTAGTAGTATGACAAGTTTATTTGTACTACAGGCTAGATAGCAGAGTGATAGCATGCCAAACTAAGTCCTTACTTTGTTAGCTTACAATGAACTAGATACAAAACAATGGCATCACCTGTAGTACAGGGAATGCAAGCCAACATGTTCATGGAGTAAAAAATTGGCACAAACAACATAGTAGCAGGCCATAATTTTTGTAACAACGACTGAGCAAGATAAAGTTATGATGGCTAGATCTACAGAGCAGGGAATGTAAACCAAATATAGAAGTTACGATGCCAAAAGCTATAGAGCAGGGAATGCGAACCAACATGTGCAATTACTTAAAATTGGCCATGAACTAAATAATAGCAGGATGTTACTATAATACCTACAGTATAATTTTTGTAACAACGACTGAGCAAGATAGAAGTTATGATGGCTACATCTACAGAGCAGGGAATGCAAACCAAAATGTTCAATCGCTTAAAGTTAGCAATGAAGTAGAAAATAGCAACGTGTTACGGTCATAGCTAGGAATGAACTAAAAGAGCTTCAGACAAACAAGCATCTGAACCCAGAACATGGCGCTAAAACAAGGGACTTACATTAGGAGAAGCACTCTGTGGGAGTCACAGCAGATCTTCCTGGGGTTGATAGATCCGGTGATGAAGTACGCTACATGTGCTACTTGGGGTTGGAGAGACGGCCATTACACTTCATGGTTACTCATCTCATCTGCAAAAACGTAACGGCGCGTCGTTAGCACAAACAGGTTCCCCCAAGATTAAACAAGAACTTGCAGGCAAGCAATAGAAAAGCGACAGTAGAAGAGTTTAGATCATGCACTGCGCCGGTGAAGCAGATCCGGTTCATGCACAGCGGTGTCGGTGAGCAAGATCCGATGCGGTGGACGACGGATCCGGCGAAGCGGCTCCGGCGGGGTGGACGATACCGCAGCTGAAGCGACTGCGGTAGACTGCTGGATGAGCATATGGTTTCGAGGTTCGGCGGGGATGATCCGGTCCGGTTGATGACGGCGTCGATGAAGCGGCTCCGGCAGGCAGCCGGATGACGAGGATCGCGAGGGCTCGGGTAGGCCAGGGAAGTCCGGCGGGGATGTTCCGGTGCGGTGGTCGTGGAGGTGGTAGAGAGAGGGACTTGAGAAGTTCCGGTGGGTGGTCTCAGATGAGAGACTGAAGGAAATGTATTTTTTTTGGGAGGGTTTCCGGGCTAGGGAGGTGGTGATCGAAAAAATGACGGGCAAACCCCTCACCAACCGACTTTGCTGTCATCTCCACAGGGGTAGAATGGGAATTTGGAAGCGTGTGAAATTTTTGTATTTTGTGGGCGGGAAGTTTTGCCGCTATGAGATTTTGAATTTCGCTAAGGTACAAGTATAATGATAAAAAATTGTGACACCGTACTAGTACCTCTGTTCATGGCCGAGTGCAAAATCAAATCATCATCACGTTGAATATAGGTCACTACCATGATCATGATCTATCTTCTTAATCCCATTCAAAAATGCGTTTGAAATATTTCAGGATTGGTGGGAGATTTTGCCGCCCGACAGAGATTAAATTAAACCACACGTTCGACAATTCAAACTTGAGACCTTGGCTATGATACCATTTAAGTTCGAACTGATTCAAAAAAGGCTAGGCAATTAATTTATATAACATCCACAGGAACAACTACCAAGTTGATCCCAACCGCAGATAAATGCATCCACCAACAAAAGTCTGAACGGTGCCTTAATCTAAGGAAACATTTCACAAGACCAATGTACTCACTATGTTAGTGTTCATCTCCAATTATCTATGGCATTTTCTTAGTCTTTGGGAGATTATAACGAACTTGATTGGCCTCGTGCAGTAGGGCATCACATGCTTCTAATCTCGATCTCAACATGTCAACTTTTGTTCTTAGCATAGCTGTTGCAACTCGTTCTACTTGGAGTTGTTCCTCCAAAACTTGAGCAGAGAAAGACTTGGACTTGGGCTTCAAAACCCAGCATTTCGCAGGAAAGAGTTTTTGGTGATATCTTTATCTTTCCCGGGTTTTGCCATCTCAAATTTCATATTAGCCAGACAAGTTTTGAGTTGTGTAAAAAGAAAAGTTATTACAGAGAAAAATGCAGATGGTAGATTTAATGTGTACGAACTACTTTTAATCATACAAGTTGACATGCCTGACTATAATAAGGACCATCTATCTTGCTAGCAGGCATAATTATTAATGGGCTACCATGTACGGGAACCGTATCCTCTAACGTGAAGGAGCTAAGTCAGGAAAAATAAAGAAGCAAAGTCAGGCTTCTGTAGCATAAGTACAAGGTTATGCACTGTCTTTAACTAATAAAGGTGATTACTGTAGATGTTTAAAAACTAAACTAAATTTTATTACACCATAATTTTCTCTGCATGTAATTACTTCAAATGCAAGACACAAGTTTGTATTGTGCAAATTAATTTAAATTATTTGGATTTTAGACATATGGTTTGGGGGAAGGAAAGTTAGAGTACTGTAGCTTCTCTAACTTTTCACCTTCAAGTTAGAGTACTGTAGCTTCTCTAACTTTTCACCCATGTACGTAGTCCTTCCAAGAAACAGCCGTTATTGCATTACGAGCAGAAAACAGTTCACACGTGCGCTCAGATTCAAATTTTCAGCATGCAGTCGATTTATGGTTTAATTGAAGTACACATCAGGATATTATTTCACACAAAATACAGCAGCCACATGGAACATATCTAATTTTAGTACAACAACAAAATTTGCAATTATTACAGACCACGAAATTTTGAACGAAATTTTGAGCAGTAATTAGTTACAGCATTGGCATCAGCAGTCCACTTGACTGAACAACAGAATCAAAGTTTATTTAGACACCTTCAATTCCCAGACACATCACAACTGGCTTACCATGACAAGTGCATAGGAGATTCTTTAGAACATTTTCTGTCAAAGTTTGCCTATTTTTCAATTCATGTATCTCTTGGCGTGTCTTGGCAATTAATTCATCAGCATCTTTGTTTTCCCGCCCAAATATATCAACTGCCTCTTGGAGTGCATCCCCGAAATCTCTTTGTGCCGGATTAAGTTGACCAATAGATACCATGGGCCTATGCGAGCAATATGCACTCTCACTGCTGCTTTGTGAAACATCAATACTTGAGGCATTGGCCCTTGCTTCTGGCATTGTAGCTTTATTTGAAGCCTGAAATTTAGATAAAACAAGTTACAACATCATATGATGCAATAAAAGACCTCCAATTTCAAGAACATCATTGAGCTGATATAACACAACAAGCAATCAAAAATAGAGCCTCGTACATCTATTTCTTCTGGAATGGTTGGTGTACCGGACTCAGTGGACCAATGAGAGCACGTGCCACTGTCACTGTTGCTCTGTGAAATGACCGCAACACTTGATAAATGGGTTGTCCCTACTGACATTACAGCTTTGTTTGCAGGCTGAAACTAAGACAAAACAAGTTAAAATGCAATACAATACAAGGCAAACAAACAGCATTGTTGACATAATTTTGAAAGAACCATGGGCAGATACAACAAAGAAACCAGTTAAGCCACATGCCTCTTAGAACAAACCAAACTAGATCATGGCGATGATGTATACAATGAACCAAGCAACTAGACATCATGTGCCCAATAACGAAGCCAGGTCACTGCA
This sequence comes from Lolium multiflorum, assembly GCA_030979885.1. Taxonomy (NCBI): domain Eukaryota; kingdom Viridiplantae; phylum Streptophyta; class Magnoliopsida; order Poales; family Poaceae; genus Lolium; species Lolium multiflorum. The sequence goes on from JAUUTY010000460.1 coordinate 235,347, forward strand.
CAGAAGAAATCTAGCAAATAGCCAAATACAGTCAAAAGATGTGCATGTTGGATTTGATACTATTAGGAAAATAATGTATGATTGATTTAAGCATGACTCAGATAGTGCCTTCGACATCGCAGAAGGTCAATGCAACAATTAATTGTATGGCTTGTATGAAGTGCCATAACATTTAAATTAAGCATAACGAGGCATTGCTTAATCTGAGAACTGAGTGCTAGCTCAGTGGCAAGGCTTGCGAGTGCGCAGCCAGCCCACCCGGGTTCGAGTCCCAACAGGACCGAATTAAACGGGGTGTTATCTAGCGCGTATAAATTCGCTGCTAGAGAGGTCTCATCATCTATCTCACAACGTATAGACAAGGGAGGGAATCTTCCTACGTTGGTCAACGTTTAGGCAATGCTTAATCTTGAATTCATGATCAAACTCAAACAAAAAAGGGCATATAACAAGTAGCACCATGTGCATCATGTATAATAGATTACTAGAAACTGAATGAAGCAATTGAACATGGAGCGTATTATATAAACAGCCAGATCATTTGAATATGGATATACCACATCATGTCAATGGGACTCAGAAAAACAAAGCTAGACATTTAAACAAGTAATATAACTATTTTTTCACCATGTTTCAAGTAGAATAGGAAGCTAGGTTAGGAATAAAGCAATCATGTTTCAAGTAGAATAGGAAGCTAGGTTAGGAATAAAGCAATAAAAAAACACAAAGTGCATCATTTCAGCTAGGATCATTTCTATCAAACTTCATGCACTAGCCATGGAACAACAGGCAAACTCAATGAAGCAACAGGCAAAAAATTAACATAATAGAATTTCAGGACTTGTATTAACATAGCCAAATCATGTAACTTATACCCAGGCATGCCGGATGCCAGATGGGTCAAAGGCAGTGTGCAATGTTCCATATGGTCATTGTTTATATTTTATTAGATTCCATTAGGCAACTTAGGTAGTGCAACATACAGAAAATGATGCAATTGAACTATGCACAGGAGGTAAATTAACATTCCAAAAAAAACAGGGAACTTACGTGAGCTTTTTTTTGAGTCACACGGACCTCATCGGGTACTTGGACAGAAGAACCTGGTGCCTCACTGTTTCTCCTCTGCATGAAGGAGAGGCCAATTGTAAACAGAAACAGGTCCAAGATATAGAAGTTTGCATTAAGCAATATACAAAAAACAGCAGGTACTTACATGATTATAGGCGAGCTTTACTCTACGTTTATGAGTGTAAGATGTGCCTGCTGCACGTGTAATAACAACAAACAGTTACGAGTCACGGCTTTGCTATAATTAAATTGACACCAAATAGTAGTAGAAGCATTATGACGTGCATAAACATGTAATACAGGATCGCAGAAAGATATCAAACATGATGTAACTAGAGCAGTAGCCTACGGCCAAATAGTGAGAAATTGTAATCGTGTCAATTGTGGACTTGTATAGCCTACCCCAACTTGTTTGGGAATAAAGGCTTTGTTGTTGTTGTTGTTGTTGTCAATCGTGGACATGTAGAGCATTCAACGGCTCATGATTGGTGGCTCATATTTTGTAGAGTTTCAGCGAATGGGTGGGTTAGGTTACTCAGACCACCACACTGTATTTATATCATCTGAGTTAGGGTTACAATACTACTGGACATGGGCCTCTATGGGCCTCACACTGGATACAATATTACTACAGCGCTACTACTAAACTCACTCATGGTCCAACACACCCCCTCAAGATGATCATGGGTAAACAACCATGGCCATCTTGCAACAACAACATGACACATATGACAACTACCAGTAATGAACATTCAGCATAACTCCTAGGATACATGACAGCATTGCACTTTCCATCATCTTGTCATCTCGATTCATCTCTTCATCAGCAGCGAAGATATCCAGCTTCAACCATCTGGGATACGCACAACTCCTAACCATACACGTCCTCAACAACCCCGGCTGCCTCACCACACAAGTTCCGCAGAACCATCCACACTCGCCTCAATGTCCTCAGCCTCTCTTCTCCACTCTGCCCGGCCACCTCTTCCGTCTCTCCCACAAACCCCCAGCCAACTCCTGCCTCAACCATCCACTCCTCAAGCACCCATGCCTATCCCCCGGTCAGGCCTCAACCAGTCTCACCTCAGGCACGCATGCCTTTCCCCTGGACATATCCACAACCATCACCATCACCACTAAACCGCAGCCTCATCAACTCCATCACGACTCAACCGCAGCCTCATCAACTCCATCACCACATATCCTCACAGCCTCACATCTCCATTTTCTCCTCACTTCCACTCGGATGGCGCCTCGTCTGCGCGCCCTGGCCAACCTGGCGGACCGCACCTGGCCACATCGACCGGCTCGCGCTGGTCAACGTCCAGCACCAACCTCCGGCTCCGCCCTGCGCTCAAAGGCTCGCCCCACTCCGCACGCCTCCAACTTCTGCCCCTCACACGGATCCAGATCTCTCTGCCACGGATTCACTTCCTCTTCTCTCCTTTCTAAACCAAAACGATCTTCACCCTCTTCTTTCTCCCCGCGCGAGCAGCCGCCGATCTCACACAGCTCACATCGCTGTGTGTGATAGCCGCAACCCACGCAGAGCACCTGATGCGGCCTCCCGCCGCCTGGATTTCTACATCTCAACGGTGGGTTTTGTGATCAAAGGAAGAACTTGTTTGGTACTGTTTGTGGCGGCTAGCAGGAAGGAAACCTAGGCTCTGATACCATGTAGAGTTTCAGCGAATGGGTGGGTTTGGTCACGGAAAAACATACTTATGCGTCGTGTTTAAACCTAAAGGATGAGGTGGTTATCAACGAAAGCACTTGTAAGTTAGAAATATAGCACGAATTCAGAAATACAGTCAGCTGCAATACTCCTAACAGAACAAAACGCGCAGGGATGTCTGGTTACCTATTTCTGGGCGGCGTTTAGACGTGTTCCGCGTTCTTACGGGTGACGTGGAGGTCGGCGAGGGGACTGCTGTTGCGGTGGGTGCCGGGGAAGCAGATCTTGGGGGGTCGGAGAAGGACATGCTGGGCGGTCGATGAAGTGTTCAGCGCGCCGGCCGAACTAGAAGGTCGGTGAAGCAGATGATGTGCAGTGCACGGTGGCGTCGGTGTCGGCGAAGCTGGTCAGGTGCGGTGGTCGATAGAGTCGGCGAACGAGATACGGTGCGGTGGACGCCGGAGTAGGTGCGGATCAAGCGGATAGGGCAGCCTCGGGGTTTGAAGCCGTGGCAGCTTGAACGGCGAAGTGCGGCGGCCGGGAAGATCTGGAGGTAGGCAAGAGGGGCGGTTTCTCTGAGGGCTTGCGGGCGAAACTAGGGCGAAGCTGGGCGATAGAGGAGTAGAAGGGAATTTCGCAGTCCTTCTTTTGAGGAAAAAAATATTCGCAGATCTGAAACTTTGCGGCGCGAGATATTTGGGCGTTGGCGGGGAATTTTACCGCTCGATGATATTAAATTTTGGCTGCAGTAGGTTTTTTTTTAGAGTATGTAATAATAATAAATAGTAGGCCCTACTAGTACTGTACGTCTGTTCAGGAATCCAAGGGGGTAGAGGTATAGATATATAGACAATATAGAGATATAAGAAATGGCGGGGGCTAGCGGAAATGCACTTTGCCTCATAGGAGCATATGCTCCCATTATGTGAATCCATATTTCAAAGTGTCAAAAAATTCTAAACTAAAATTTTACATGTATATCTAGACATTTTATGTTGGTACACAAGTTTTCTCACAAAAAAATTATGTGGCTCCTATAAAAAAGACAAATTTTGATGTTGTAACACGACTACGTACAGTATATTTTTTGCCTTTTTTTACACGCCACACAAAATGTCGTTTTTCCACGAAAACTTGTGAACGAACATATGATGTCACAATGTATACCAAAAAAATTAACATTTATATAATTTTTTTAATCATTTTCTATAATTGGTGCATATGCACGCGTGTGCCAAAACGCCACCTCCGCAGGCTAGGAGTTTCTAAACTTCTTATGGCACATCAAATAAAATGTTGTTCAAACAATAATAATAATGTGCTTATGATTGTTACTCCCTTCCACCATGAATAAAGTCCACATCGGTTTCGTGTCAAACTTTGACTCGAGATTTAGGTACCCACATGATAGTGCTAGTATCATAGCTAGTATCATACACATTGGTCCCACAAAAATGTTGATGTGGCAGCTAATTAAGTAGGAGAGAGGAGATTAGTGTAACATAGGTAGATACTGTATCATAGCGCAAACAACGAGAAAACTTAATGCTAAACAAATCTTGTACACAAATTTGCATTGAGATTCTAAAAAATAATAAATGTAGCATTACTATGATACTACTCCATGATACTACCCACTATAGAAATAGTATGACCAGCCTAATTTTATGACATCCGCAAAATATACCATTGGAAAGTTCATCGAAACAAGCATCCGATGATATAGTTTTGAATGACATGCAACTCATAATTGGCGGGCCCAAGTATTAGTCTAAGTTTGCCTCTGAAAACAAATTGGCATTGTACTCTAGGACAAAGGGAGACTACTCGCAATGGCAATATCATAAGTAGTATCATGCACTACATGCATGCAAAATGTTGATGTGTCATATCAGTTAATGATGAAAGAGACGATAGTGGTATCATAGGTAGATATCGTATCATATCATGTAGAACTAGAAAAATTACTGCCAAACAAATCTTGTACACACTTTTGTATTGAGATTCTACAAATCCCTAAATACATGTAACATATTATACTACTACATGATGATACTATGGACTGTGAAAATAATATCGTACATTAGTATCATATGTATGATACTATTATATGATACTCCCCATTGTGACTAGTCTAATAATAACAATAGTACTCAAATTTGTCTTGTCCCTCGGGTGTTTAGAAGTATATGTTCGGTCCCTCACGTATTTAAGAATTATGTTTGGCCCCTCAACTCTAATGTGGTCAAAATTGAGCACTTGAACACTTAGTTAGGTCTAGCAATGATAAAAACTTGATTGGTCTGTTTATTATTTGTTATGTGGCACGGCGGCAAAGCATTTTGCTAAATCTCAAGCACACATAGTTGGGGTCCATTAGAGGGACTAATTAAATCAAAGTACAATGGATTATAAAAGCAGGTTTTATCATTGATTAGCTTTGCAACGGCCTATCAACTGTAAGTGTTGCATGTGTTCTAAAGAACTATGTTCATCGTCACAGATCAAGAGGAGTACGCAGTGGAGGACGCACAAAACAACCGTAGGCCAGGTGGGCACACCTTACTAATTTTCTTTTTTCCACTTTATATGTGATAATTTTTTACATAATTAATTAACTAAACATTTTAAAATAGGGTGGGCCATTCAACCCAAACACCATGTTGCGTACGTCGCTGAGGGTAAGGGGTTTCATCTTCGTTCTATGGTATGAGTATGTAATGCGCGTGATACTCATCGAAGACAATATATATAGCAGACATCACATCAGATGAGCCTATGGATAAAAATGGGCCAAATCATATCTACTAGTGCACAAATGAAGTTAAAAATAGGTCAACCTTCATTAAACCGATACTACTTAAAAGACCATTGTTTGACCTAAGTAAGCGTATATATGAGGTCAGTAATACTAGTCACAATGCATAGTATCATATATAAAAGTATGGTGTGTATGATACAATTAATACTACATGTTACTATGTCAACGATGCATGGTATCATGTACTAGTATCATAATCTTCTTATATTAATTGATTTGTAGAATCTCAATGCAGATCTATGTACAAGATTATTTAACATTAAATTTTCTAGTACTACGTGCTATGATACGGTATCTACCTATGATATTATAATCCTCTCTCTCATCTTTAATTGCAGTGCCACATCAGCTTTTTTGCAAGCATGAGATGCATGATAGTGTACTACCTATGATACTCCCATTGTGGGTAGTCTAAGGGGGCAATGTTAGACCTAATTAAGTGTTTGAGGTTAGTTATGGACCGCTGTTATACCTAATTGTGTTTGAGGTCAGTTAGGGACCTTATTATACATAATTAAGTGTTAGAGGTGAGTTCAAATAATAATATATAGTTGGGGTCTAAAGTTCACCAACGTATGCAACACACGAGCTGCCAAATGTGTACTTAATTAACCCTATTAGGAAAACACAAGATTATCTCATTCAACAAAATATTAGGAAAGTGTATCACAATTGTATTTATCCCTTATCTCTCTCATGTTAACCGAGACAAGAGTTCGTTCTAGGTCAGCTCTACGACAATTAGCGTCGCAAGGGTGGTAACATAGGTGTGCAGTTGCGAAAGTTTTTTCCCAAGTTGTCGACTTCCTCAATCCACACTTAATATTTGTGCATGCGGGCCTAAGTATATGGTACTACTTAGTTCTATTCCTAGTATATATGTTGGGTGACTTAGAAAAATCATACTTCGTACATGATTCCTTCGAAAATCCTTTAGGGCTTCTTTGATTCATATTAGGTTGGTATAAGATAATAGGATTTAGATCTTATAGGAATATTTCCTACACTAGTAGTTTGATTCATATGAACATATCCAATAGGAAATAATCCTATAGGAATCATCAAGTAGTGCAAATCCTAGTATAGGATTAAATATTTGGTCCTACCTCATGGAAAAATTCATTTGGCGCAATCAAACGCAACTCATCTTATTATAGGATTTAACTACACATGTCATCCCAAATCCCAATCCTACATTCCTACTCCTATGATTTCCCTATCCTGTGAATGAAAGGAGCCCTTAAAATCAAACTATCCCGCACCTCGTCGATTCGTATAAAACCGACTCTAGCCAACAACTCTTCGCCCGACCTTTCTTCTTCACCATCAGGCCACCACACACTGTCATTTTCCATTGCAACGCATTTAGGGTGTGTTCGGTTCCAGAACCAAGTGGAATGGAATGGAACCGTTCCGCACCTAGAGCCCATTCTTGTGTTCGGTTGTGGAATGGAACGGAACCGAGTGGTTCCTCGAAAGGGAATATTCTCCCCATATGCAGAATGCACCCATTCCACCGAATCGGTGGAATGTGGTGGAACGGCTGTTACTTAGCCGCTATTAATTACAAAGCACTTCACTAATCCAACCAAAAAAATTATTAGTTGTTGTTAATTATGATTTTGAGATTAAAAAGGCCACTATTAATTACGATATTTAGACAAAAGATTAAACTTTAACTTCATTCCGTTCTACTCTCCAAATTCCCCGACCATACAAAAAATAACATTAATTACGATTTTAAGATTAAAAAGGCCATTAGGCGTTGTTAATTACGATTTTAAGATTTAAAAGGCTATTTGCCATTGTTAATTACGATTCTTAGACAAAAGTTTAGTTTAACCACATTCCGTTCTGCTCTCCAATTCCTCCAACCGAACAAAAAACAGTACCATTCTGTACCTCCTTTTTGTCCAAACCGAACGCGGGGATGGAACCATTCCATTCCTCTGGAAAGGAACCATTCCTTACTAAAATCTTCTTGTGCCACCTCCCAGTTTAAAGGCCTACTCGCATAACCCTACAGCTCTGCACTCGCGTGGGCAACCGAACACACCTACATCATCAATGCCCCGCGTACTTATCCGCACCGCCTACAGCTCTGCACTCCTATGACCTATCCATGGCTGGGCAGTCAAAAAAAGCTGCGTCACCTGGGAAATCAACAAGCCACGCAAGCAAGTCGCAAGCATCATAAATTCCGAATCAATGCCTAGCTACAGTCTACCTGGCCTCCTCCCAACTCATTGTCCTTGAGGCCTTAACAAAGCCTTCTAAAAGGGTTTTATCAAAATATTCCATATGGATTAGTAAAAAAACGCACCTGCTAAAGATTCATATATGCCCCTAGGTTAAAAATATGCATCTCAAATTTGTATGGATACGTATGTATCTCTGACTAAAATGCATGTATCAAGACATAAGTGAGACACCTATATATTTTCAAACGGGGATGTAGTAGTAGATTTTTTGGGTCATGTGTTGGCAATAAAAAATGGATTCCCCATTTCATCTGTGCACAAGGAGGGCAAAACGAGTGGTCTTTTGTGAAGTGTCTCTACCAATCTACAACCACTTCAATTTTCACATGTACGCTAGACCCTGAAAGATGTCCAAATCAAGTTGCAGTGTTTTATCTCGATCCACATCTACATATGGTTTTATAATTGAGCTTTATCCTAATGAATTCAAAATTAAACTGTATGAGTTTGCTTGTTTTTGTACCCACTTGGGAAGGGTTCATGCAGGATCTGTAGCGAACTTTCTTGTGAAGACATATTTTGGCACATACTGTATGTGAATCTTCTCACGGCCATCAACTTTGAATACTCAAGTTTTTTACTCCTATATATGCAAAATGATATCAGTGTACCATTTTACTTATTCACAATGTTGGCAAAAAATGTATTTTTATGCCCATCTATTTCCATTTTTTGATTTCTTTTTTGAATTTTCATGCCCATTTGTAGATTTGACCAAGATTTAAACAAGTTTAACACATGAAAAATGAAAAGGTAAGCATGGATCCTTCTTAGACACTCTAAAATGAAGCTTTTGGGAGGTTCTTGAAATATCCAAGTTTGAAACCCAAAACCACTTCTTCTCTTCATGTTTGACTACATAAGATAGAGTTTAGGGTTAGGGGTAGATACATGATTTTTCTTGTTTGAATATGTCTAGACCTTGTTTATCAACTTTAATGCTTACTATATGACATAAGAAGACTATGTGCTTTGGTTTTTCATTTTCTGTTTTTTTTATATTTTATGCCCATTTGAATCTTGGTCAAATCCTAGGTTTGACCAGGATTTAAGCAAGTTTAAAACATGAAAACGACTTCTCTTCGTGCTTGACTTCTTATTCACTCCAAAATGAAGCTTTTGGAAGGGTTTTTGACATTTCCATGTTTGAAACCCAAAACGACATCTCTTCGTGCTTGACTTCATAAGATAGAGTTTAGGGTTAGGGGGTAGATACATGAATTTTCTGGTTTGAATATGTCTAGACCTAGCTTGTTTATCAACTTGAATGCTTGCTATATGACATCAGAAGACTATGTGTTTGGTTTTTATTTTTTTGAATTTGTTATGCCCATTTGAATCCTGGTCAAATCCTAGGTTTGACCAAGATTTAAACAAGTATAAAACATGAAAATGAAAAGTAAGCCTGGATCCTTCTTATTCACTCCAAAATGAAGCTTTTGGGAGGGTTTTTGAAATTTCCATGTTTGAAACCCAAAACGACTTCTCTTCGTGATTGACTTCATAAGACAGAGTTTAGGGTTAGGGGTAGATACCGGATTTTTCTGGTTTGAATATGTCTAGACCTTGTTTATCAAATTGAATGCTTGCTATATGACATCAGAAGACTATGTGTTTGGTTTTTGTTTTTTGAATTTGTTATGCCCATTTGAATCTTAGTCAAATCCTAGGTTTGAATATATATGTCTAGACCTTGTATATCAACTTGAATGCCTTACTATACATATGACATAAGAATGTTATGTGCTTTGGTTTTTCATTCTTTTCATTTTTTCTGAATTTTTAGGGCCATTTGAATCTTGGTCAAATCCTTGGTTTGACCAAGATTTAAACAAATTTAAAACATGAAAATGAAAAGGGAAGTCTGTATCCTTCTTAGTCACTCTAAAATGAAGCTTTTGGGATGTTCTTTAAATTTCAATGTTTGAAACCCAAAACGACTTCCCTTCATGCTAGACTTCATAAGATCAACAGGGGGTAGATACATGATTTGTCTGGTTTGGATATATCTAGACCTTGTTTATCAACTTGATTGCTTACGATATGACATAAGAAGACTATGTGATTTGGTTTTTCATTTTTCTGATTTTTTTGAATTTTGTGCCCACCCATTTGTATCTTCGTCAAATCCTAGGTTTGACCAAGATAATTTAAACAAGTTTAAAACATGAAAATGTAAAGGGAAGCATGTATCCTTCTTAGTCACTCTAAAATGAAGCTTTTGGGAGGTTTTTGAAATTTCGATGTTTGAAACCCAAAACCACTTCTCTTCACATGCTTGACTTCATAAGACAGAGTTTAGGGGTTAGGGGTATAGATACATGATTTGTCTGGTTTGAATATGTCTAGACCTTGTTTATCAACTTGAATGCTTACTATATGACATAAGAAGACTATGTGATTTGGTTTTTAATTTTTCTGTTTTTTAATTATTTTTCTGCCCATTTGAATCTTGGTCAAATCCTAGGTTTGAACAAGATTTAGACAAGTTTAACACGTGAAATTAAACGAATAAGTAAGCATTGATCCTTCTTAGTCACTCCAAAATGTACCAATTGATAGTGTTAACTTTGCTTCATGGAAAAAATAATGTCATGTAAATGAGTTAACTTGGATTTCCTACCCTTGAATCCATAGGAAACTTTGTTCTAATGCACTATTATAATCAACCGAGTTTTTACACCAACAGGTCTGTCACTTACGTGTGGTGCCCACGCGTGAGGTCCCACACTTCAGTGAGCACAAGTCACGTGCAATAGGTACGCCAACTCCCAGCCATCTTCTTTGTCAAGAGAAGACGCATCAGGATGCGTATTGGAAGTCCGTGGGTCCTTCTGGATCCTTCGGTTGTCCCTCTCACAAAAAAAAATCTATCTCATTCTCGGCCTCGCTCGACTCGCTCGCTCGCTCGCTCGCACGTCCTGCGCACTGACAAACCCTGCACAACAGTCAACATCATCATCATCACCCGAAAAAGGGAAGACACCATAATGCTCTGCCTTTTTTCTCTCCTTCCGAGTGATCCCTCTTCCTCCGAGTTTCACTCGACGGGCAAACGCACATCTGCAGCATAGTAATAATAAAAAGGTAGAAAAATCGATATACGAATCTATAATTAAATAGGTTAAACTAGGGTTTTGCCCTGTACTACAGATCAAGGTTCAAAAAAATCCAACTATTCGAACAACACGATTCTAATCCAAGAACTTTTTCGACCTCATCCAAGTGGCCTCAAACTATAGGGTTAGCATCTAGTGCAGTATGTGTGAAAATGTATGCACTATGTGTGCTATAACTTGTATGTCTTTCAAATTTGAACCAACTTTGAATAAGTTTGAAATATTTGAAATGGGGAACTTTTTCGACCTCATCCAAGTGGCCTCAAACTATAGGGTTAGCATCTAGTGCAGTATGTGTGAAAATGTATGCACTATGTGTGCTATAACTTGTATGTCTTTCAAATTTGAACCAACTTTGAATAAGTTTGAAATATTTGAAATGGGGCTTTTGGCTTAAACGTTTGAAACTCAAAACGATTCTCTTCATGCTAGACTTCATAAGACCGAGTTTAGGGTTAGGGGTAGATACATGATTTGTCTGGTTTGAATATGTCTAAACCTTGTTTATCAACTTTAATGCTAACTTCTCAGTCACTCTAAAATGAAGTTTTTGGAGGTTTTTGAAATTTCCATCTTTGAAACCCAAAACCACTTCTCTTCATGCTTGACTTCATAAGAAAAAGTTTAGGGTTAGGGGGTATAGATACATGATTTGTATGGTTTGAATATGTCCAAACCTTGTTTATCAACTTGAATATGCTTACTATATGACATAAGAAGACTATGTACTTTGGTTTTTAATTTTTCTGATTTTTTTAATTTTCTGCGCATTTGAATCATATCTTGGTCAAATCCTAGGTTTCACCAAGATTTAGACAAGTTTAACACGTGAAAATGAGTAAGTAAGCATGGATCCTTCTTAGTCACTCTAAAATGAAGCTTTTGGGATGTTCTTGAAATTTCCATGTTTGAAACCCAAAACCACTTCTCTTCATGATTGACTTCCATAAGATCGACAGATCAGTTTAGGGTTAGGGGTAGATATATACATGATTTTTTGGTTTGAATATGTCTAGACCTTGTTTATCAACTTGAATGCTTACTATACATATGACATAAGAATGCTATGTGCTTTGGTTTTTCATTCTCTTTTTGAATTTTTTCTAAATTTTTAGGCCCATTTGAATCTTGGTCAAATCCTTGGTTTGACCAAGATTTAAACAAGTTTAAAACATGAAAATGAAAAGGGAAGTCAGTATCCTTCGTAGTCACTCTAAAATGGAGAAGCTTTTGGGATGTTCTTGTAATTTCTATGTTTGAAACCGAAAACGAGTTCCCTTCATGCTAGTAGACTAGCTTCATAAGATCGACAGGCCGGGGGTAGATACATGATTTGTCTGGTTTGGATATATCTAGACCTTGTTTATCAACTTTAATGCTTACTATATGACATATATAAGAAAACTATTGCTTTGGTTTTTCCTTTTTCTGTTTTTTTTTATTTTGATGCCCATTTGAATCATGTCGAATCCTAGGTTTGACCAAGATAATTTAAACAAGTTTAAAACATGAAAATGAAAAGGGAAGCATGTATCCTTCTTAGTCACTCTAAAATGAAGCTTTTGGGAGGTTTTTGAAATTTCCATGTTTGAAACCCAAAACCACTTCTCTTCACATGCTTGACTTCATAAGACAGAGTTTAGGGGGTTAGGGGTATAGATACATGATTTGTCTGGTTGAATATGTCTAGACCTTGTTTATCAACTTTAATGCTTACTATATGACATAAGAAAACAATTGCTTTGGTTTTTCTTTTTCTGATTTTTTTGAATTTTGATGCCCATTTGAATCTTGTCAAATTCTAGGTTTGACCAAGATTTAAACAAGTTTAAAACATGAAAATGAAAAGGGAAGCATGTAACCTTCTCAGTCACTCTAAAATGAAGTTTTTGGGAGGTTTTTGATATTTCCATGTTTGAAACCCGAAACCACTTCTCTTCATGCTTGACTTCATAAGACAGAGTTTAGGGTTAGGGGTAGATACATGATTTGTATGGTTTGAATATGTCCAAACCTTGTTTATCAACTTGAATATGCTTATGTGCTTTGGTTTTTTATTTTTCTGATTTTTTTGAATTTTATGCCCATAAATCTTGGTCAAATCCTAGGTTTGACCAGGATTTAAACAAGTTTAAAACATGAAATGAAAAGATAAGCCTGGATCCTTCTTAGTCACTCTAAAATGAAGCTTTTGGGAGGTTCTTGAAATTTCCATATTTGAAACCCAAAACCACTTCTCTACATGATTGACTTCATAAGACATAGTTTAATTAGAGTTTTAGGGGTAGATATATACATGATTTTTCTGGTTTGAATATATATGTCTAGACCTTGTTTATCAACTTGAATGCTTACTATACATATGACATAAGAATGCTATATATGTGCTTTGGTTTTTCATTCTTTTGATTTTTTTCTGAATTTTTAGGGCCATTTGAATCTTGCATGGTTAAACTTGGGTTTTGCCCAGTTCTAAAGATCAAGGGTTCAAAAAAATCCAACTACGGGGTTCGAACAACACGATTCTAATCCAAGAATTTTTTCGACCTCATCCAAATGGCCTCAAACTATAGGGTTAGCATCTAGTGCAGTATGTGTGAAAATGTATGCACTATGTGTGCTATAACTTGTATGTCTTTCAAATTAAGTTGATAAACAAGGTCTAGACATATTCAAACCAGAATATTATACTGCATTAGTACAAAAAGTTTCCTATGGATTCATCAAGGGTAGTAAAGCCAAGTTAACTCATTGTCATGACTAAGAAGGATCCATGCTTACTTTTTCATTTTCATGTTTTAAACTTGTTTAAATCTTGGTCAAACCTAGGATTTGACCAAGATTCAAATGGTCATAAAAAATCAAACAAAATCAAGAAAATCAAAAACCAAACCACATAGTCTTCTTATGTAATATACTAAGCATTCAAGTTGATCAACGAAGTCTAGACATATTCAAACCAGAAAAATCATGTATCTACCCCCTAACCCTAAACGTTGTCTTATGAAGTCAAGCATGAAGAGAAGAAGTGGTTTTGGGTTTCAAACATGGAAAATTCAAAAACCCACCCAAAAGCTTCATTTTGGAGTGACTAAGAAGGATCCAAGCTTACTTTTTCATTTTCATGTTTCAAACTTGTTTAAATCTTTGTCAAACCTAGGATTTGACCAAGATTCAAATGGGCATAAAAATTCAAAAAAGAAATCAAAAAATGAAACAGCAAAGCACATAAACTTCTTATGTCATATAGTAATTAAGCATTCATGTTGATCAACAAAGTCTATATATATTTAAACAATAAAAATCATGTATATATACCCCCAAACCCAAAACCACTTCTCTTCACATGCTTGACTTCATAAGACAGAGTTTAGGGGTTAGGGGTATAAATACATGATTTTTCTGGTTTGAATATGTCTAGACCTTGTTTATCAACTTGAATGCTTACTATGTGATTTGGTTTTTCATTTTTCTGTTTTTTAATTATTTTTCTGCCCATTTGAATCTTGGTCAAATCCTAGGTTTGAACAAGATTTAGACAAGTTTAACACGTGAAATTAAACGAATAAGTAAGCATTGATCCTTCTTAGTCACTCCAAAATGTACCAATTGATAGTGTTAACTTTGCTTCATGGAAAAAATAATGTCATGTAAATGAGTTAACTTGGATTTCCTACCCTTGAATCCATAGGAAACTTTGTTCTAATGCACTATAATAATCAACCGAGTTTTTACACCAACAGGTCTGTCACTTACGTGTGGTGCCCACGCGTGTGGTCCCACACTTGAGTGAGCACAAGTCACGTGCAACAGGTACGCCAACTCCCAGCCATCTTCTTTGTCAAGAGAAGACGCATCAGGATGCGTATTGGAAGTCTGTGGGTCCTTCTGGATCCTTCGGTTGTCCCTCTCACAAAAAAACAAATCTCTCTCATTCTCGGCCTCGCTCGACTCGCTCGCTCGCTCGCACCTCCTGCGCACTGACAAACCCTGCACAACAGTCAACATCACCAGAAAAAGAATATACACCATCAATAAGAGGGGCCCCGTGACTGCTCTCCCTTCTTCTCCTTCCGAGTGATTCCTCTTCCTCCGAGTTTCACTCGACGGGCAAACACACATGTGCTGCATAGTAATAATAAAAAAGTAAAAGAATCGACTACGAATCTATTATTAAATAGGTTATAAACTAGGGTTTTCCCCAGTACTACAGATCAAGTTGAAAAAAAAATCCAACTACGGGGTTTGATTTTGGCCTACAAATAAAAAATTAAATAAGTTGAACTAGTATTCCTCTAAAAAATCATTTTGGTTTGCATTGTTTGATACTTTTCATAGCTAGAGTGCATCACAATTTTTTGATTTCATGCTTTGCTTTGCCAATTTTGATTTTTTCTAACCACCTTCTCTTTGATTTCAAATTTAGGTCAAACTATCGGTGCCTACTATGTGTTCTACTTGAATTGGATGCAGCATGCGCACATGATATGTTTTGCCATTGTTTTGGGCTTCCACACATCTTGGGGCATCCAAGTATTTAAGTTACCTTGTTTTTTAATTGTAATTCATGTACCCTTTCCTCCCAATTAAATTTTGGTTTTACATTTTTAAATTTTTTAAATTTTTATGCCCATTCTGATGTCATATAGTTAGCATTTAAGTTGATAAACAAGGTCTAGACATATTCAAACCGGAAAAATCATGTATCTACCCCTAACCCAAAACTCTGTCTTATCAAGTCAAGCACGAAGAGAAGTCGTTTTGGGTTTCAAACATGGAATTTTCAAAAACCCTCCAAAAAGCTTCATTTTGGAGTGACTAAGAAGGATGGAGGCTTACCTTTTTCATTTTCATGTTTTAAACATGTTTAAATCTTGGTCAAACCTATTATTTGACAAAGAATCAGATGGGCTTAAAATTTCAAAAAAATCAAAAAATGAAAAACCAAAGCATGCAGTCTTCTTATATATGTCATATATATATTACGACACATTCAAGTTGATAAACAAGGTTTGGACATATTCAAACCAAAAAATCATGTATCTACCCCCTAACGCTAAACTCTGTCATATGAAGTCAAGCATATGAAGAGAAGTGGTTTTGGGTTTCAAACATGGAAATTTCCATGCTTGAAACCAAAAACCACTTCTCTTCATGCATGCTTGACTTCATAAGACAGAGTTTAGGGTTAGGTGGTAGATACATGATTTTCCTGGTTTGAATATGTGTAGACCTTGTTTATCAAATTAATTGAATGCTTACTATATAACATAAGAGAAGACCTTGTTTTTTTTTGAATTTTTATACCCATTTGAATCTTTGTCAAATCCTTGGTTCCACCAAGATTTGAATAAGTTAAAAACATGAATATGAAAAAGTAAGCATGTATGCTTCTTAGTCACTTCAAAATGAAGCTCTTGGGAGGGTTTTTGAATTTCCATATTCGAAACCAAAAACCACATATCTTCATGCTTGACTTCATGAAACAAAGTTTAGGGTTAGGGGTAGATACATGCATGATTTTTCTTGTTTGAATATGTCTAGAACTTGTTTATCAACTTAATTGAATGCCTACTATATAACATAAGAAGACCTTTTTTGTTTTTTTTTTAATTTTTATACCCATTTGAATCTTGGTCAAATCCTAGGTTTCACCAAGATTTGAATAAGTTTAAAACATGAATATGAAAAAGTAAGCATGCATGTATGCTTCTTAATTAATCACTTCGAAATGAAGCTCTTGGGAGGGTTTTTGAAATTTCCATGTTTGAAACCAAAAACCACATATCTTCATGCATGCGCTTGACTTCATGAGACAGAGTTTAGTGTTAGGGGGTAGATACATGATTTCTCTCGTTTGAATATGTTTGAAACCAAAAACCACATATCTCTGGTTTGCCCGCACTTAGAAATGATATTTGCATCACTTATCATATGTTTGCCCATTTGAATCTTGTCAAATCCTAGATTTGACCAAGATAATTTAAACAAGTTTAAAACATGAAAATGAAAAGGCAAGCTTGTATCCTTCTTAGTCACTCTAAAATGAAGTTTGGGGATGTTTTTGAAATTTCCATGCTTGAAACCAAAAAACCACTTCTCTGCTTCATGCTTGACTTCAATTCATAAAGACAGAGTTTGGGGATATATAGGGGTAGATACATGATTTTTCTGGTTAATTTGATATGTCTAGACCTTGTTTATCAACTTAATTGAATGCTTACTATATGACATAAGAAGACTATGTGCCTTGCTTTTACATTTTTTTAAATTATGCCCATTTGAATCTTGGTCAAATCCTAGGTTTGACCATGATTTAAACAAGTTTAAAACATGAATATGAAAATTAAGCATGTATCCTTCGTAGTCACTCCAAAATGAAGCTCTTGAGAGGGTTTTTGAAATTTCCATGTTTGAAACCAAAAAACCACGTACTTCTCTTCATGCTTGACTTCATAAGACAGAGTTTGGGGTTAGGGGTAGCTTGATACATGATTTTTCTCGTTTGAATATGTCTAGACCTTGTTATCAACTTAATTGAATGCTTACTATATATATGACATAAGAAGACTATGTGCATTGGTTTTTGCATTTTATTGTTTTTTTTAATTTTATGCCCATTTGAATCTTGGTCAAATCCTAAGTTTGACCATGATTTAAACAAGTTGAAAACATGAATATGAAAAATTAAGCATATATCCTTCTTAGTCACTCCAAAATGAAGCTCTTGGGAGGGTTTTTGAAATTTCCATGTTTTAAACCAAAAACCACATATCTTCATGCTTGACTTCATGAGATAGAGTTTAGGGTTAGGGGTAGATACATGATTTCTCTGGTTTGAATATATCTAGACCTTGTTTATCAACTTAATTGAATGCTTACTAATGTGACATAAGAAGACTATGTGCCTTGATTTTCCATTTTTTGTTTTTTCTGAATTTTTATGCCCATTTGAATCTTGGTCAAATCCTAGGTTTGACCATGATTTAAACAAGTTTGTTTATCAACTTGAATGCTTGCTATATGACATCAGAAGACTATGTGTTTGGTTTTTGTTTTTTGAATTTGTTATGCCCATTTGAATCTTAGTCAAATCCTAGGTTTGAATATATATGTCTAGACCTTGTATATCAACTTGAATGCTTACTATACATATGACATAAGAATGTTATGTGCTTTGGTTTTTCATTCTTTTCATTTTTTCTGAATTTTTAGGGCCATTTGAATCTTGGTCAAATCCTTGGTTTGACCAAGATTTAAACAAATTTAAAACATGAAAATGAAAAGGGATCTAGAGCTTGTTTTTAAATTTTTTATACCCATTTGATTCTTCGTCAAATCCTAGGTTTGTTGACCTAGATTTGAACAAGTTTAAAACATGAATATGAAAAGGTAAGCATGTATGCTTCTTAATTAGTCACTCCAAAATGAAGCTCTTGGGAGGGTTTTTGAAATTTCCACGATTTAAACCAAAAACCACTTCTCTTCATGCTTGACTTCATAAGTTAGGGTTTAGGGATATATAGGGGGTAGATACATCATGATTTTTCTGGTTTGAATATGTCTAGAGCTTGTTTATCAACTTAATTGAATGCTTACTATATGACATAAGAAGACTATGTGCCTTGATATTTCATTTTTTAAAAATTATGCCCTTTTGAATATTGGTCAAAACCTAGGTTTGACAAAGATTTAAAAAAGATTAAAACATGAAAATGAAAAAGTAAGCCTTGATCCTTCTTATTAACTCCAAAATGAAGGTTTTTGGGAGGGTTTTTGAAATATCCATGTTTGAAACCCAAAACCACTTCTCTTCGTGCAGAGTTTAGGGTTAGGGGTAGCTAGACACATGAATTTTCTGGTTTGATATGTCTAGACCTTGTTTATCAACTTAATTGAATGCTTACTATATGACATAAGAAGACTATGTGCCTTGATTTTACATTTTTTTTAAAATTATGCCCATTTGAATCTTGGTCAAATCCTAGGTTTGACCATGATTTAAACAAGTTTGTTTATCAACTTGAATGCTTGCTATATGACATCAGAAGACTATGTGTTTGGTTTTTGTTTTTTGAATTTGTTATGCCCATTTGAATCTTAGTCAAATCCTAGGTTTGAATATATATGTCTAGACCTTGTATATCAACTTGAATGCTTACTATACATATGACATAAGAATGTTATGTGCTTTGGTTTTTCATTCTTTTCATTTTTTTCTGAATTTTTAGGGCCATTTGAATCTTGGTCAAATCCTTGGTTTGACCAAGATTTAAACAAATTTAAAACATGAAAATGAAAAGGGAAGTATGTATCCTTCTTAGTCACTCTAAAATGAAGCTTTTGGGATGTTCTTTAAATTTCAATGTTTGAAACCCAAAACGACTTCCCTTCATGCTAGACTTCATAAGATCGACAGGGGGTAGATACATGATTTGTCTGGTTTGGATATATCTAGACCTTGTTTATCAACTTGATTGCTTACGATATGACATAAGAAGACTATGTGATTTGGTTTTTCATTTTTCTGATTTTTTTGAATTTTGTGCCCACCCATTTGTATCTTCGTCAAATCCTAGGTTTGACCAAGATAATTTAAACAAGTTTAAAACATGAAAATGTAAAGGGAAGCATGTATCCTTCTTAGTCACTCTAAAATGAAGCTTTTGGGAGGTTTTTGAAATTTCGATGTTTGAAACCCAAAACCACTTCTCTTCACATGCTTGACTTCATAAGACAGAGTTTAGGGGTTAGGGGTATAGATACATGATTTGTCTGGTTTGAATATGTCTAGACCTTGTTTATCAACTTGAATGCTTACTATATGACATAAGAAGACTATGTGATTTGGTTTTTAATTTTTCTGTTTTTTAATTATTTTTCTGCCCATTTGAATCTTGGTCAAATCCTAGGTTTGAACAAGATTTAGACAAGTTTAACACGTGAAATTAAACGAATAAGTAAGCATTGATCCTTCTTAGTCACTCCAAAATGTACCAATTGATAGTGTTAACTTTGCTTCATGGAAAAAATAATGTCATGTAAATGAGTTAACTTGGATTTCCTACCCTTGAATCCATAGGAAACTTTGTTCTAATGCACTATTATAATCAACCGAGTTTTTACACCAACAGGTCTGTCACTTACGTGTGGTGCCCACGCGTGAGGTCCCACACTTCAGTGAGCTATATATGTGCTTTGGTTTTTCATTCTTTTGATTTTTTTCTGAATTTTTAGGGCCATTTGAATCTTGCATGGTTAAACTTGGGTTTTGCCCAGTTCTAAAGATCAAGGGTTCAAAAAAATCCAACTACGGGGTTCGAACAACACGATTCTAATCCAAGAATTTTTTCGACCTCATCCAAATGGCCTCAAACTATAGGGTTAGCATCTAGTGCAGTATGTGTGAAAATGTATGCACTATGTGTGCTATAACTTGTATGTCTTTCAAATTAAGTTGATAAACAAGGTCTAGACATATTCAAACCAGAATATTATACTGCATTAGTACAAAAAGTTTCCTATGGATTCATCAAGGGTAGTAAAGCCAAGTTAACTCATTGTCATGACTAAGAAGGATCCATGCTTACTTTTTCATTTTCATGTTTTAAACTTGTTTAAATCTTGGTCAAACCTAGGATTTGACCAAGATTCAAATGGTCATAAAAAATCAAACAAAATCAAGAAAATCAAAAACCAAACCACATAGTCTTCTTATGTAATATACTAAGCATTCAAGTTGATCAACGAAGTCTAGACATATTCAAACCAGAAAAATCATGTATCTACCCCCTAACCCTAAACGTTGTCTTATGAAGTCAAGCATGAAGAGAAGAAGTGGTTTTGGGTTTCAAACATGGAAAATTCAAAAACCCACCCAAAAGCTTCATTTTGGAGTGACTAAGAAGGATCCAAGCTTACTTTTTCATTTTCATGTTTCAAACTTGTTTAAATCTTTGTCAAACCTAGGATTTGACCAAGATTCAAATGGGCATAAAAATTCAAAAAAGAAATCAAAAAATGAAACAGCAAAGCACATAAACTTCTTATGTCATATAGTAATTAAGCATTCATGTTGATCAACAAAGTCTATATATATTTAAACAATAAAAATCATGTATATATACCCCCAAACCCAAAACCACTTCTCTTCACATGCTTGACTTCATAAGACAGAGTTTAGGGGTTAGGGGTAGATACATGATTTTTCTGGTTTGAATATGTCTAGACCTTGTTTATCAACTTGAATGCTTACTATGTGATTTGGTTTTTCATTTTTCTGTTTTTTAATTATTTTTCTGCCCATTTGAATCTTGGTCAAATCCTAGGTTTGAACAAGATTTAGACAAGTTTAACACGTGAAATTAAACGAATAAGTAAGCATTGATCCTTCTTAGTCACTCCAAAATGTACCAATTGATAGTGTTAACTTTGCTTCATGGAAAAAATAATGTCATGTAAATGAGTTAACTTGGATTTCCTACCCTTGAATCCATAGGAAACTTTGTTCTAATGCACTATAATAATCAACCGAGTTTTTACACCAACAGGTCTGTCACTTACGTGTGGTGCCCACGCGTGTGGTCCCACACTTGAGTGAGCACAAGTCACGTGCAATAGGTACGCCAACTCCCAGCCATCTTCTTTGTCAAGAGAAGACGCATCAGGATGCGTATTGGAAGTCTGTGGGTCCTTCTGGATCCTTCGGTTGTCCCTCTCACAAAAAAAAACAAATCTCTCTCATTCTCGGCCTCGCTCGACTCGCTCGCTCGCTCGCTCGCACCTCCTGCGCACTGACAAACCCTGCACAACAGTCAACATCACCAGAAAAAGAATATACACCATCAATAAGAGGGGCCCCGTGACTGCTCTCCCTTCTTCTCCTTCCGAGTGATTCCTCTTCCTCCGAGTTTCACTCGACGGGCAAACACACATGTGCTGCATAGTAATAATAAAAAAGTAAAAGAATCGACTACGAATCTATTATTAAATAGGTTATAAACTAGGGTTTTCCCCAGTACTACAGATCAAGTTGAAAAAAAAATCCAACTACGGGGTTTGATTTTGGCCTACAAATAAAAAATTAAATAAGTTGAACTAGTATTCCTCTAAAAAATCATTTTGGTTTGCATTGTTTGATACTTTTCATAGCTAGAGTGCATCACAATTTTTTGATTTCATGCTTTGCTTTGCCAATTTTGATTTTTTCTAACCACCTTCTCTTTGATTTCAAATTTAGGTCAAACTATCGGTGCCTACTATGTGTTCTACTTGAATTGGATGCAGCATGCGCACATGATATGTTTTGCCATTGTTTTGGGCTTCCACACATCTTGGGGCATCCAAGTATTTAAGTTACCTTGTTTTTTAATTGTAATTCATGTACCCTTTCCTCCCAATTAAATTTTGGTTTTACATTTTTAAATTTTTTAAATTTTTATGCCCATTCTGATGTCATATAGTTAGCATTTAAGTTGATAAACAAGGTCTAGACATATTCAAACCGGAAAAATCATGTATCTACCCCTAACCCAAAACTCTGTCTTATCAAGTCAAGCACGAAGAGAAGTCGTTTTGGGTTTCAAACATGGAATTTTCAAAAACCCTCCAAAAAGCTTCATTTTGGAGTGACTAAGAAGGATGGAGGCTTACCTTTTTCATTTTCATGTTTTAAACATGTTTAAATCTTGGTCAAACCTATTATTTGACAAAGAATCAGATGGGCTTAAAATTTCAAAAAAATCAAAAAATGAAAAACCAAAGCATGCAGTCTTCTTATATATGTCATATATATATTACGACACATTCAAGTTGATAAACAAGGTTTGGACATATTCAAACCAAAAAATCATGTATCTACCCCCTAACGCTAAACTCTGTCATATGAAGTCAAGCATATGAAGAGAAGTGGTTTTGGGTTTCAAACATGGAAATTTCCATGCTTGAAACCAAAAACCACTTCTCTTCATGCATGCTTGACTTCATAAGACAGAGTTTAGGGTTAGGTGGTAGATACATGATTTTCCTGGTTTGAATATGTGTAGACCTTGTTTATCAAATTAATTGAATGCTTACTATATAACATAAGAGAAGACCTTGTTTTTTTTTGAATTTTTATACCCATTTGAATCTTTGTCAAATCCTTGGTTCCACCAAGATTTGAATAAGTTAAAAACATGAATATGAAAAAGTAAGCATGTATGCTTCTTAGTCACTTCAAAATGAAGCTCTTGGGAGGGTTTTTGAATTTCCATGTTCGAAACCAAAAACCACATATCTTCATGCTTGACTTCATGAAACAAAGTTTAGGGTTAGGGGTAGATACATGCATGATTTTTCTTGTTTGAATATGTCTAGAACTTGTTTATCAACTTAATTGAATGCCTACTATATAACATAAGAAGACCTTTTTTGTTTTTTTTAAATTTTTATACCCATTTGAATCTTGGTCAAATCCTAGGTTTCACCAAGATTTGAATAAGTTTAAAACATGAATATGAAAAAGTAAGCATGCATGTATGCTTCTTAATTAATCACTTCGAAATGAAGCTCTTGGGAGGGTTTTTGAAATTTCCATGTTTGAAACCAAAAACCACATATCTTCATGCATGCGCTTGACTTCATGAGACAGAGTTTAGTGTTAGGGGGTAGATACATGATTTCTCTCGTTTGAATATGTTTGAAACCAAAAACCACATATCTCTGGTTTGCCCGCACTTAGAAATGATATTTGCATCACTTATCATATGTTTGCCCATTTGAATCTTGTCAAATCCTAGATTTGACCAAGATAATTTAAACAAGTTTAAAACATGAAAATGAAAAGGCAAGCTTGTATCCTTCTTAGTCACTCTAAAATGAAGTTTGGGGAGGTTTTTGAAATTTCCATGCTTGAAACCAAAAACCACTTCTCTTCATGCTTGACTTCATAAAGACAGAGTTTGGGGATATATAGGGGTAGATACATGATTTTTCTGGTTAATTTGATATGTCTAGACCTTGTTTATCAACTTAATTGAATGCTTACTATATGACATAAGAAGACTATGTGCCTTGCTTTTACATTTTTTTAAATTATGCCCATTTGAATCTTGGTCAAATCCTAGGTTTGACCATGATTTAAACAAGTTTAAAACATGAATATGAAAATTAAGCATGTATCCTTCGTAGTCACTCCAAAATGAAGCTCTTGAGAGGGTTTTTGAAATTTCCATGTTTGAAACCAAAAAACCACGTACTTCTCTTCATGCTTGACTTCATAAGACAGAGTTTGGGGTTAGGGGTAGCTTGATACATGATTTTTCTCGTTTGAATATGTCTAGACCTTGTTATCAACTTAATTGAATGCTTACTATATATATGACATAAGAAGACTATGTGCATTGGTTTTTGCATTTTATTGTTTTTTTTAATTTTATGCCCATTTGAATCTTGGTCAAATCCTAAGTTTGACCATGATTTAAACAAGTTGAAAACATGAATATGAAAAATTAAGCATATATCCTTCTTAGTCACTCCAAAATGAAGCTCTTGGGAGGGTTTTTGAAATTTCCATGTTTTAAACCAAAAACCACATATCTTCATGCTTGACTTCATGAGATAGAGTTTAGGGTTAGGGGTAGATACATGATTTCTCTGGTTTGAATATATCTAGACCTTGTTTATCAACTTAATTGAATGCTTACTAATGTGACATAAGAAGACTATGTGCCTTGATTTTCCATTTTTTGTTTTTTCTGAATTTTTATGCCCATTTGAATCTTGGTCAAATCCTAGGTTTGACCATGATTTAAACAAGTTTAATAAAACATGAATAGGAAAAATTAAGCATATATCCTTCTTAGTCACTCCAAAATGTAGATCTTGGTAGGGTTTTTAAAATTTCCATGTTTGAAACCAAAAACCACGACTTCTCTTCATGCATGCTTGACTTCATAAGACAGAGTTTAGGGCTAGGGTAGCTAGATACATGATGTTTCTGGTTTGAATATGTCTAGACCTTGTTTATCAACTTAATTGAATGCTTACTATATGACATAAGAAGACTATGTGCCTTGATTTTACATTTTTTAAAATTATGCCCATTTGAATCTTGGTCAAATCCTAGGTTTGACCATGATTTAAACAAGTTTGTTTATCAACTTGAATGCTTGCTATATGACATCAGAAGACTATGTGTTTGGTTTTTGTTTTTTGAATTTGTTATGCCCATTTGAATCTTAGTCAAATCCTAGGTTTGAATATATATGTCTAGACCTTGTATATCAACTTGAATGCTTACTATACATATGACATAAGAATGTTATGTGCTTTGGTTTTTCATTCTTTTCATTTTTTTCTGAATTTTTAGGGCCATTTGAATCTTGGTCAAATCCTTGGTTTGACCAAGATTTAAACAAATTTAAAACATGAAAATGAAAAGGGAAGTATGTATCCTTCTTAGTCACTCTAAAATGAAGCTTTTGGGATGTTCTTTAAATTTCAATGTTTGAAACCCAAAACGACTTCCCTTCATGCTAGACTTCATAAGATCGACAGGGGGTAGATACATGATTTGTCTGGTTTGGATATATCTAGACCTTGTTTATCAACTTGATTGCTTACGATATGACATAAGAAGACTATGTGATTTGGTTTTTCATTTTTCTGATTTTTTTGAATTTTGTGCCCACCCATTTGTATCTTCGTCAAATCCTAGGTTTGACCAAGATAATTTAAACAAGTTTAAAACATGAAAATGTAAAGGGAAGCATGTATCCTTCTTAGTCACTCTAAAATGAAGCTTTTGGGAGGTTTTTGAAATTTCCATGTTTGAAACCCAAAACCACTTCTCTTCATGCTTGACTTCATAAGACAGAGTTTAGGGTTAGGGGTATAGATACATGATTTGTCTGGTTTGAATATGTCTAGACCTTGTTTATCAACTTGAATGCTTACTATATGACATAAGAAGACTATGTGATTTGGTTTTTAATTTTTCTGTTTTTTAATTATTTTTCTGCCCATTTGAATCTTGGTCAAATCCTAGGTTTGAACAAGATTTAGACAAGTTTAACACGTGAAATTAAACGAATAAGTAAGCATTGATCCTTCTTAGTCACTCCAAAATGTACCAATTGATAGTGTTAACTTTGCTTCATGGAAAAAATAATGTCATGTAAATGAGTTAACTTGGATTTCCTACCCTTGAATCCATAGGAAACTTTGTTCTAATGCACTATTATAATCAACCGAGTTTTTACACCAACAGGTCTGTCACTTACGTGTGGTGCCCACGCGTGAGGTCCCACACTTCAGTGAGCACAAGTCACGTGCAATAGGTACGCCAACTCCCAGCCATCTTCTTTGTCAAGAGAAGACGCATCAGGATGCGTATTGGAAGTCCGTGGGTCCTTCTGGATCCTTCGGTTGTCCCTCTCACAAAAAAATCTATCTCATTCTCGGCCTCGCTCGACTCGCTCGCTCGCTCGCTCCTGCGCACTGACAAACCCTGCACAACAGTCAACATCATCATCATCACCCGAAAAAGGGGAGACACCATAATGCTCTGCCTTTTTTCTCTCCTTCCGAGTGATCCCTCTTCCTCCGAGTTTCACTCGACGGGCAAACGCACATCTGCAGCATAGTAATAATAAAAAGGTAGAAAAATCGATATACGAATCTATAATTAAATAGGTTAAACTAGGGTTTTGCCCTGTACTACAGATCAAGGTTCAAAAAAATCCAACTATTCGAACAACACGATTCTAATCCAAGAACTTTTTCGACCTCATCCAAGTGGCCTCAAACTATAGGGTTAGCATCTAGTGCAGTATGTGTGAAAATGTATGCACTATGTGTGCTATAACTTGTATGTCTTTCAAATTTGAACCAACTTTGAATAAGTTTGAAATATTTGAAATGGGGCTTTTGGCTTAAACGTTTGAAACTCAAAACGATTCTCTTCATGCTAGACTTCATAAGACCGAGTTTAGGGTTAGGGGTAGATACATGATTTGTCTGGTTTGAATATGTCTAAACCTTGTTTATCAACTTTAATGCTAACTTCTCAGTCACTCTAAAATGAAGTTTTTGGAGGTTTTTGAAATTTCCATCTTTGAAACCCAAAACCACTTCTCTTCATGCTTGACTTCATAAGAAAAAGTTTAGGGTTAGGGGGTATAGATACATGATTTGTATGGTTTGAATATGTCCAAACCTTGTTTATCAACTTGAATATGCTTACTATATGACATAAGAAGACTATGTACTTTGGTTTTTAATTTTTCTGATTTTTTTAATTTTCTGCGCATTTGAATCATATCTTGGTCAAATCCTAGGTTTCACCAAGATTTAGACAAGTTTAACACGTGAAAATGAGTAAGTAAGCATGGATCCTTCTTAGTCACTCTAAAATGAAGCTTTTGGGATGTTCTTGAAATTTCCATGTTTGAAACCCAAAACCACTTCTCTTCATGATTGACTTCCATAAGATCGACAGATCAGTTTAGGGTTAGGGGTAGATATATACATGATTTTTTGGTTTGAATATGTCTAGACCTTGTTTATCAACTTGAATGCTTACTATACATATGACATAAGAATGCTATGTGCTTTGGTTTTTCATTCTCTTTTTGAATTTTTTCTAAATTTTTAGGCCCATTTGAATCTTGGTCAAATCCTTGGTTTGACCAAGATTTAAACAAGTTTAAAACATGAAAATGAAAAGGGAAGTCAGTATCCTTCGTAGTCACTCTAAAATGGAGAAGCTTTTGGGATGTTCTTGTAATTTCTATGTTTGAAACCGAAAACGAGTTCCCTTCATGCTAGTAGACTAGCTTCATAAGATCGACAGGCCGGGGGTAGATACATGATTTGTCTGGTTTGGATATATCTAGACCTTGTTTATCAACTTTAATGCTTACTATATGACATATATAAGAAAACTATTGCTTTGGTTTTTCCTTTTTCTGTTTTTTTTTAATTTTGATGCCCATTTGAATCATGTCGAATCCTAGGTTTGACCAAGATAATTTAAACAAGTTTAAAACATGAAAATGAAAAGGGAAGCATGTATCCTTCTTAGTCACTCTAAAATGAAGCTTTTGGGAGGTTTTTGAAATTTCCATGTTTGAAACCCAAAACCACTTCTCTTCACATGCTTGACTTCATAAGACAGAGTTTAGGGGGTTAGGGGTATAGATACATGATTTGTCTGGTTGAATATGTCTAGACCTTGTTTATCAACTTTAATGCTTACTATATGACATAAGAAAACAATTGCTTTGGTTTTTCTTTTTCTGATTTTTTTGAATTTTGATGCCCATTTGAATCTTGTCAAATTCTAGGTTTGACCAAGATTTAAACAAGTTTAAAACATGAAAATGAAAAGGGAAGCATGTAACCTTCTCAGTCACTCTAAAATGAAGTTTTTGGGAGGTTTTTGATATTTCCATGTTTGAAACCCAAAACCACTTCTCTTCATGCTTGACTTCATAAGACAGAGTTTAGGGTTAGGGGTAGATACATGATTTGTATGGTTTGAATATGTCCAAACCTTGTTTATCAACTTGAATATGCTTATGTGCTTTGGTTTTTTATTTTTCTGATTTTTTTGAATTTTATGCCCATAAATCTTGGTCAAATCCTAGGTTTGACCAGGATTTAAACAAGTTTAAAACATGAAATGAAAAGATAAGCCTGGATCCTTCTTAGTCACTCTAAAATGAAGCTTTTGGGAGGTTCTTGAAATTTCCATATTTGAAACCCAAAACCACTTCTCTACATGATTGACTTCATAAGACATAGTTTAATTAGAGTTTTAGGGGTAGATATATACATGATTTTTCTGGTTTGAATATATATGTCTAGACCTTGTTTATCAACTTGAATGCTTACTATACATATGACATAAGAATGCTATATATGTGCTTTGGTTTTTCATTCTTTTGATTTTTTTCTGAATTTTTAGGGCCATTTGAATCTTGCATGGTTAAACTTGGGTTTTGCCCAGTTCTAAAGATCAAGGGTTCAAAAAAATCCAACTACGGGGTTCGAACAACACGATTCTAATCCAAGAATTTTTTCGACCTCATCCAAATGGCCTCAAACTATAGGGTTAGCATCTAGTGCAGTATGTGTGAAAATGTATGCACTATGTGTGCTATAACTTGTATGTCTTTCAAATTAAGTTGATAAACAAGGTCTAGACATATTCAAACCAGAATATTATACTGCATTAGTACAAAAAGTTTCCTATGGATTCATCAAGGGTAGTAAAGCCAAGTTAACTCATTGTCATGACTAAGAAGGATCCATGCTTACTTTTTCATTTTCATGTTTTAAACTTGTTTAAATCTTGGTCAAACCTAGGATTTGACCAAGATTCAAATGGTCATAAAAAATCAAACAAAATCAAGAAAATCAAAAACCAAACCACATAGTCTTCTTATGTAATATACTAAGCATTCAAGTTGATCAACGAAGTCTAGACATATTCAAACCAGAAAAATCATGTATCTACCCCCTAACCCTAAACGTTGTCTTATGAAGTCAAGCATGAAGAGAAGAAGTGGTTTTGGGTTTCAAACATGGAAAATTCAAAAACCCACCCAAAAGCTTCATTTTGGAGTGACTAAGAAGGATCCAAGCTTACTTTTTCATTTTCATGTTTCAAACTTGTTTAAATCTTTGTCAAACCTAGGATTTGACCAAGATTCAAATGGGCATAAAAATTCAAAAAAGAAATCAAAAAATGAAACAGCAAAGCACATAAACTTCTTATGTCATATAGTAATTAAGCATTCATGTTGATCAACAAAGTCTATATATATTTAAACAATAAAAATCATGTATATATACCCCCAAACCCAAAACCACTTCTCTTCACATGCTTGACTTCATAAGACAGAGTTTAGGGGTTAGGGGTATAAATACATGATTTGTCTGGTTTGAATATGTCTAGACCTTGTTTATCAACTTGAATGCTTACTATGTGATTTGGTTTTTCATTTTTCTGTTTTTTAATTATTTTTCTGCCCATTTGAATCTTGGTCAAATCCTAGGTTTGAACAAGATTTAGACAAGTTTAACACGTGAAATTAAACGAATAAGTAAGCATTGATCCTTCTTAGTCACTCCAAAATGTACCAATTGATAGTGTTAACTTTGCTTCATGGAAAAAATAATGTCATGTAAATGAGTTAACTTGGATTTCCTACCCTTGAATCCATAGGAAACTTTGTTCTAATGCACTATAATAATCAACCGAGTTTTTACACCAACAGGTCTGTCACTTACGTGTGGTGCCCACGCGTGTGGTCCCACACTTGAGTGAGCACAAGTCACGTGCAATAGGTACGCCAACTCCCAGCCATCTTCTTTGTCAAGAGAAGACGCATCAGGATGCGTATTGGAAGTCTGTGGGTCCTTCTGGATCCTTCGGTTGTCCCTCTCACAAAAAAACAAATCTCTCTCATTCTCGGCCTCGCTCGACTCGCTCGCTCGCTCGCACCTCCTGCGCACTGACAAACCCTGCACAACAGTCAACATCACCAGAAAAAGAATATACACCATCAATAAGAGGGGCCCCGTGACTGCTCTCCCTTCTTCTCCTTCCGAGTGATTCCTCTTCCTCCGAGTTTCACTCGACGGGCAAACACACATGTGCTGCATAGTAATAATAAAAAAGTAAAAGAATCGACTACGAATCTATTATTAAATAGGTTATAAACTAGGGTTTTCCCCAGTACTACAGATCAAGTTGAAAAAAAAATCCAACTACGGGGTTTGATTTTGGCCTACAAATAAAAAATTAAATAAGTTGAACTAGTATTCCTCTAAAAAATCATTTTGGTTTGCATTGTTTGATAATTTTCATAGCTAGAGTGCATCACAATTTTTTGATTTCATGCTTTGCTTTGCCAATTTTGATTTTTTCTAACCACCTTCTCTTTGATTTCAAATTTAGGTCAAACTATCGGTGCCTACTATGTGTTCTACTTGAATTGGATGCAGCATGCGCACATGATATGTTTTGCCATTGTTTTGGGCTTCCACACATCTTGGGGCATCCAAGTATTTAAGTTACCTTGTTTTTTAATTGTAATTCATGTACCCTTTCCTCCCAATTAAATTTTGGTTTTACATTTTTAAATTTTTTAAATTTTTATGCCCATTCTGATGTCATATAGTTAGCATTTAAGTTGATAAACAAGGTCTAGACATATTCAAACCGGAAAAATCATGTATCTACCCCTAACCCAAAACTCTGTCTTATCAAGTCAAGCACGAAGAGAAGTCGTTTTGGGTTTCAAACATGGAATTTTCAAAAACCCTCCAAAAAGCTTCATTTTGGAGTGACTAAGAAGGATGGAGGCTTACCTTTTTCATTTTCATGTTTTAAACATGTTTAAATCTTGGTCAAACCTATTATTTGACAAAGAATCAGATGGGCTTAAAATTTCAAAAAAATCAAAAAATGAAAAACCAAAGCATGCAGTCTTCTTATATATGTCATATATATATTACGACACATTCAAGTTGATAAACAAGGTTTGGACATATTCAAACCAAAAAATCATGTATCTACCCCCTAACGCTAAACTCTGTCATATGAAGTCAAGCATATGAAGAGAAGTGGTTTTGGGTTTCAAACAGGGAAATTTCCATGCTTGAAACCAAAAACCACTTCTCTTCATGCATGCTTGACTTCATAAGACAGAGTTTAGGGTTAGGTGGTAGATACATGATTTTCCTGGTTTGAATATGTGTAGACCTTGTTTATCAAATTAATTGAATGCTTACTATATAACATAAGAGAAGACCTTGTTTTTTTTGAATTTTTATACCCATTTGAATCTTTGTCAAATCCTTGGTTCCACCAAGATTTGAATAAGTTAAAAACATGAATATGAAAAAGTAAGCATGTATGCTTCTTAGTCACTTCAAAATGAAGCTCTTGGGAGGGTTTTTGAAATTTCCATGTTTGAAACCAAAAACCACGTACTTCTCTTCATGCTTGACTTCATAAGACAGAGTTTGGGGTTAGGGGTAGCTTGATACATGATTTTTCTCGTTTGAATATGTCTAGACCTTGTTATCAACTTAATTGAATGCTTACTATATATATGACATAAGAAGACTATGTGCCTTGATTTTCCATTTTTTGTTTTTTCTGAATATTTATGCCCATTTGAATCTTGGTCAAATCCTAGGTTTGACCATGATTTAAACAAGTTTAATAAACATGAATATGAAATTTCCATGATTTATACCAAAAACCACTTCTCTTCATGCTTGACTTCATAAGTTAGGGTTTAGGGATATATAGGGGGTAGATTCATCATGATTTTTCTGGTTTGAATATGTCCAGAGCTTGTTTATCAACTTAATTGAATGCTTACTATATGACATAAGAAGACTATGTGCCTTGATTTTTCATTTTTTTAAATTATGCCCATTTGAATCTTGGTCAAATCCTAGGTTTGACCAAGATTTAAACAAGATTAAAACATGAAAATGAAAAATTAAGCCTTGATCCTTCTTATTCACTCCAAAATGAAGCTTTTGGGAGGGTTTTTGAGATATCCAGGTTTGAAACCCAAAACCACTTCTCTTCATGCATAGTTTAGGGTTAGGTGTAGATACATGAATTTTTGGTTTATAGTAAGCATTCAAGTTGATAAACAAGGTTTAGACATATTCAAACTAGAAAAATCATGTATATACCCCCTAAGGCTAAACTCTGTGATATATATGAAGTCAAGCATATAAGAGGAATGGTTTTGGGTTTCAAACATGGAAAATTCAAAAACCCTCCCAAAAGCTTCATTTTTTGAGTGAATAAGAAGGATCCAGGCTTACTTTTTCATTTTCATGTTACTGACTTGTTTAATTCTTGGTCAAACCTAGGATTTGACCAAGATTCAAATAGGCATAAAAATTCAATAAAGAATTCAAAAAATGAAAAACCAAAGCACATAATTAAGCTTCTTAAGTTATAGTAAGCATTCATGTTGATCAACGGAGTCTATACATATTTAAACATTAAAAATCATGTATATACCCCAACCCTAAACTCTGTCTAATGAAGTCAAGGACGAAGAGAAGTGGTTTTCGTTTATTTTTTTGAATTTTTATGCCCATTTGAATCTTGGTCAAATCCTTGCAGGTTTGACCAATATTTAAACAAGTTTAAAACATGAAAATGAAAAGTAAGTGTGGATCCTTCTTATTCACTCCAAAATGAAGCTTTTGGGAGGTTTTTTTAAATTTTCCATGTTCGAAACCCAAAATGATATCTCTCCGTGCTTTACTTCATAAGACAAAGTTTAGGGGTAGGGGGTAGATACATGATTTTTCTGGTTTGAATATGTCTAGACCTTGTTTATCAACTTGAATGCTTATTATGTGACATCAAAAGACTATGTGTTTAGTTTTTTTTTGAATTTGTTATGCCCATTTGAATCTTGGTCAAATCCTAGGTTTGACCAAGATTTAAACCAGTTTAAAACATGAAAATGAAAAGTAAGCCTGGATTCTTCTTAGTCACTCCAAAATGAAGCTTTTGGGAGGTTTTTTAAATTTCCATGTTTGAAACCCAAAACCACTCCTCTTAATGCTTGACTTCATAAGACAGAGTTTAGGGTTAGGGGCCAAGTATATACATGATTTTTCTTGTTTAAATATGTCTAGACTTTGTTTATCAACTTGAATGCTTACTATATGACATCAAAAGACTATGTGTTTGGTTTTGATTTTTTTGAATTTGTTATGTCCATTTGAATCTTGGTCAAATCCTAGGTTTGACCAAGATTTAAACCAATTTAAAACATGAAAATGAAAATGAAAGCCTGGATTCTTCTTAGTCACTCCAAAATGAAGCTTTTGGGAGTTTTTTCAATTTCCAATGTTTGAAACCCAAAACCACTTTTCTTCATGCTTGACTTCATAAGACAGAGTTTAGGGTTAGGGGGTATATACAATATTTTTCTGGTTTGAATATGTCTAGACTTCGTTGATCAACTGTAATGCTTACTATATGACATAAGAAGCTTATGTGCTTTGGTTTTTTTTTTGATTTCTTTTTTGAATTTTTATGCCCACTTGAATCCTGGTCAGATCCTTTGTTTGACCAAGATTTAAACAAGTTAAAACATGAAAATGAAAAAGTAAGCCTGGCTCCTTCTTAGTCATGAAAATGAGTTAACTTGGCTTTCCAACCCTTGAATCCATAGGAAACTTTGTACTAATGCAGTATAATAATCACCCGAGTTTTTACACCAACAGGTCTGTCACTTACGTGTGGTGCCCATGCGTGAGGTCCCAAACTTCAGTGAGCACAAGTCACATGCGGTAGGCAGGCAAAATACCCGATCAATCCGGGCGGTGGCTGTTAAGGACCCGATCGCATTTCTTGCTTTCAGACTGGGGTCTACCATGTAAGAAGTTTGTTCCTTTTGGATGCATCACTCGTATTTGCAAGTTTTTTGGGGGTCCCGCAAATTCAGGGTAGCATCATGCCCCCCTTCCCACGCCAACACAAACAGAGTTCAACACAACCTAATTAAGCAAGGTTCAACACAGACATAGTTCAACAACCCCTAATTAAGCTAATAGGTTCACCACAAACGCTGCTGAGCAGCAAACATAAACAGAGTTCAACAAAAGATGCTGCTTTTGAAGCAGTAGGAGAGACAAACATGCACAACAGTTACGGAGTATATTTACCATCTTCTTCCTGTCGCCTCCTCCCGGTCCCGCTTCTTCTGCTTCTTGCTGCCCATACCTTTAATCTTTGGTGGCTTGGGCTTGGGAGGAGGCACACGACCGGTCTCGATAGCTTGGTTCAATTTCTTCCTTAGGAATAGCCCATAGGCCATGTGGTTGGCTATGAAGCCGGATCGGTTAACAGTTTCCCCAACTTTGAGACAGCCGGACCCACCGGCTTCGGCATGCTGCAGGACGCTTCGAAAGTCAACCTTTATGCTCTTTGTGCAGAAGGGGCAGCTGTTCCTGGCACCAGTCCAGGGTTCACTCCAATACTTGTCGAACTTCCCCGCCTTAAGCTTGTTGAGAGTGGCCCTGGCCTTCCTATGACGCGACTCGACATCGCTGTCAACCTCATCAGTAGCAACCTGATACATGCCAAATAAACAGGTGAAGCAAATATGTAGCAGTTGCAACTAATAATGAATATGAATCTAAAAAGATTCTGACGCTAATTCAAAACCCTATAGCGCAAAAAAAAGAGGGAGAGACCATAGAGCAAATCGATACAGGGCTATGTTAAATAAGGGAGAGAGGTGAATCGGATGTGAAGCAAATATGTAGCAGTTGCAACTAATACTGAATATGAATCTAAAAAGATTCTGACGCTAATTCAAAACGCTATAGCGCAAAAAAAGAGGGAGAGACCATAGCGCAAATCGATACAGGGCTATGTTGAATAAGGGAGAGAGGTGAATCGGAACATACTTCCTCCCCCTCGTCGACGATATTCTCGTCGAAGGTCGGCGGCGGCGGTTCAAAGATGAGTTCAACCTCCTCCTCGTCATCTAGGGGATGCTTCCCAAGAGAGTGGACCCATCTACCAACAGCATCAGATGCCGATGAGCGACCGATGGCCCGACCTTCGGCAATGGCCTCCGCTTCGTCTTTGGCATCCGCTGCGGCAATGATCGCCGCCGTTGCGGCCATGCGTGCTGCGGTCGCGGCTCTGCACGCCTCCTCTGCGGCTAAGGCCAGCCGCGCGGCTTTCGCTTTCGCTGCGTTGACGGCGTCGGTTGGGCTCTCCATCGGTGGAATGGGAAGGGGAAGTGAAGAGAGGGTTTTTTCCTAGTCCGTGGAGAGAGGGAGAAGTGTGGACGTGAAATGGATAACTGACGATATTTCAAGATTTGGGAGACATAGCACGAACCGGCAGATGACAGCGCGTGGGTGCATTACCTCATACTGCCTCTGTCCTAGAAAGAGCGTACGTGTGGGTTTTCAAGTCATATTAAGGATTTTATTATTACATTGGGAAACTGTCATCGACCATCACTTTCCTCTTCAACTTTTCCACCTCCAATGATCTAAATGCATGTAGTAAATAAGAAAACCATATTATGCTAAATACTACTACCTCCATCCCAAAGCGTAAGGCTTATATTATTTTTAGAAGCTCAAACTATGTCAAGGTAAACTAAGATTTTACCAAAAATCATTATCATGCAAAATACAAAATTAATATCAATACATAGACAACGATTTTTTTTGGTATGGTATCTACAAAATATTATATTAGTTGATAGATTGTTCTAAATTTTCGTCAACCTTTACTTGCTTTGACTCTTAAAAAAAGACTTAAGCTTTGTGATGGAGGTAGTACGTACTAGTCGTGAAGAAACTATATCCCTCGTGATGAGAAAGAAATATTTTTTACTACCACTCTTTTGTGGACAAATTTTGAAGTGCATTGCAAAACGAGAAGTACACTCTTTTATGGACAAATTTTAACTCTACACCCATTATTTCAGGATGGAGGGAGTATAACCCAACTTGTTTTTTTCTTCTGGGCACTACACTGCTTTTTCCCTGTGCAATGCTTGGTTCTACCCTTTTTCTCAATGTAATGGTCACTTTAAGTCATTTTTTCCCACACACATTTAT
The DNA here is from genome assembly GCA_030979885.1 of Lolium multiflorum. Taxonomy (NCBI): domain Eukaryota; kingdom Viridiplantae; phylum Streptophyta; class Magnoliopsida; order Poales; family Poaceae; genus Lolium; species Lolium multiflorum. The sequence continues at coordinate 271,926 of JAUUTY010000460.1, forward strand.
TTTGTACTTCTCTACAGTGTTGACCGTGCTACTACTATTTGTGTTAGTGCGCCAAAAACAAAATGTTATTTTTTAAGTGCCAAATTAATCTAGGGCGTTGGTTGTGAATCGGTGAACAAAAAAGAGATAGCCCAAAAGAGGAACACACCAAGGTACAAAAACTAGCATATATGCATGTTTCTATGTACATATATATGACCCTGGGTTTGTAGATAAAAAACATTCATATATGCGCTTACTATTAATATACATAAGTTTATGCTGATTCTCTTGGTTTAGGTATATATATGGTTAGGCATCACTACTAATATACATAAGGATTCTAGGTATATATATGGTTAGGCATCACTACTAATTCAGAAAAAACAAAAATGTAACTCTTCAAGTGAAGTCATTTTAAGTGACCTAACAACTAAAATTCATATATAGGATTTGTATAGGAATTATGTAGGATTTAGATCACATGTGAATTTTCCCCACACTAGTTGTTTGATTCATAGGAACATATCCTATAGGAATCTTGCAGTGCAAATCCTATAAGAATAAAACATTAGGTCATACCTCATGGAAAATTTCCTTTGGCACAATCAAACACAACTCATCTTCCTATATGATTCAACTAGCCATTAAATCTCAATCCTATGTTTTCCATATTTCTATGGTTTTCCCATCCTATGAATCAAAGGAGCCTTAGGGCTTATATCTTTTTTTAGAAAGGCAAACTATGTTAAGATTGGCCAAGTTTTACGAAAAACCTTTAACATGCAAAATACAAAGTTGAGTCATTTCGTTTGAATCGGAGGGAGTACATTTGACGTTATGGTACTATTTGACAGCTGCTTGGCACTGTATTTTTTTTCGAACCAAACTTCCCCCTTCATGAAGCTTTTATTTTAGCTTCAGTGACTTGATACATCCATATATCTAGACAAAGTTGAGTCAATTCATTTGAATCAGAGGGAGTACATTTGACTATATGGGTATTGTTTGACAACTGCTTGGCACTGTCTTCTTTTTTGAACCAAACTGCCCCCTTCACGAAGCTTTTATTTTGGGATAGAGCTTCACTGACTTGATACTTCCAAGTTTCACAGTGACTTGGTGCCACCATCCACCATCCATCTCAGATCCAATGTATGCGATCGACTTAGGATTTTAACCTAAATAATTATTATAATTGCTCAGAAATATTTCAAGAACTTCCAGTTAATCGTGCATATTTCGATTTATATTTTGGTGAAGTTTCATTCGATTTGAATCAAAGGTTTGTGAGCAAATATATACTCCCTCCGGTTCATATTAATTGACTCTAATATGGATGTACTAGACACATTTTAGTTCTAGATACATCCATATTGAAGTCAATTAATATGAATCAGAGGGAGTATTTAGTTTAAACTAGTGCTCGTATACGTAAAAAGCTCTTTAATCACAAGCTAATCGTCCGAGTGGGATGAAATATTCACAGATTTTAGAACAAGGCATCTACATTTTACTGGATTTTTTTCATAATTTTTGTTTTTAGGTTCGAAATAAGAGATTAGTTTGGAACGTTGGATCTCAAATGGTTGGTAGATGGTGGCACCAAGTCACAATGAGATTTGGAGACTTCAAGTCACTGCAGCTCTGTCCTTTTATTTTGACAAACTGCAGAGCCGCTGGTGCATCTATGCTTGCGTACGGCCGACGCCGATTCTTAGCAAGGAAGTTCTTCCTATAAGTAGTAGTATCCATACTCCACTCCAAGGCATGTATAAAAAAAAGAACCCATCCCGTTCTCGTTTTCCCGATCACTCTTCTCTGAAGATGGAGGAGGCCCTCTTCTTGTGCCCCCTCTGCCTGCTGCCCTTCAAACCCCCCATATCCAAGGTCGCTCCCTTCCGATTTCATTCTTAGGTTCACCTGTGAGAAATGTCAATGACAACTGATGCCACGTACGTTGTTCCGTGCAGTGCAAGGGCGGTCATATGGGCTGTCGGCGCTGCGTCGGCGAGCTTGCGCCGAACCCGTGCAAGAAGTGCGAGCAGCCGGCGTGGTTGCCGCCGTCGAATCGATCTGGGCCAAGATTGCCGCCGTCGAATCGATCTGGGGCAATGGTCAAGTGCGTCGGCTGCCAGAGCTTGGTCGCCTCCACGGAGTCCTACAAGCACTATATCGCGTGCCCGCATGGTCCGTGCGGCTGCACAGAGGCCATCAATACCGGCTGCAGCTTCACCGGCCCGCCGCGGGAGCTCCTGGTACACCTCCAAGCATCCCACTCCATCCCAGTGTTTACGTTCCAGTATGGCATACCCGCCTGGTGCATAGTTCGTGTTCCGGTACAACCGCGGGGACACCTGTTCATCGGCAGTGGGGAAGAAGACGGTAGCGTGTTCGCCATCACCGTTGGAGCGCTCGGCCCGACCACCATTGTGTCCTGTGTGTGCATCAGGTCGGCCGCGTGCTTGTTTCCGATGTACAAGGCGCAGCTGTTGGTGATTGGTCCGCCGGCGCCGGCGACGGCTGGGACCAGTGACCTCTCGACGGACACCTTGATGGCGGTAATCGAGCCGACGAGCTCCCCGACGCCTAGCTCGATCATGTTGCAGCAGCTCACTTCTTTCCTGGCGGTGCCGCCCCGTTACGCGAAGCAGAATGGAGGGCAGCGTGTGTTGCCTATCTGCGTTTGCATCAACAAGAAGGTTATACAATAATCTTCGTTTAGTCATACTGCAATGTAGTTACTCGAAGATCGGAGGGAGTAGTTTAGTTCGAAGTAGGGTTCGTTCGGATGTATTTTGGACTTGTATAGTAGTACTACTACTCCAGAACTATTAGCTAGCTAGTTGGAGTGCTAGAATGCAGCTCGGAGTATTATAGTATTTTGGCAGTACTACTAGTTATGTATGTGACTGCAAATTCAAACTAAAATGGAGTATTTCTTGCTAATGTTGTTCTTTTGGAGTCATCATTTTTTTCTGAACGTGTTAACTATGCTATTGTCTAAGGATTCGTTTAGATTTCTTTGGTTGAATTCATATTTCGTCTCTTCCTAATTTGGCAAAACTGCACTGTCATGGGCATTCTTACAAGGTCGCTGAAGTTTCAAAGTTTCTTAATGTATATTGCGTAGGGTGTACCCCCTTAACATGGATCTGTTGCATTTTTGGGTTGTATTTTTTTTGGCAATTTTCAGGACCATAAAATAGCACGCCTTCAGTTGAAATTTGAATTAGTGGCCGATACTAGCATGGAGTAGTGAAGTTTTTTTGTACTCCCTCGGTCCCACCAAAAGTGTCTCACCTTTGTTAAAATTTAGATGGATAGATGTATTTTTTTTACAAAGTTGAGACAACTTTGGTGGGACGGAGCCACGGAGTCGTAGTTGATGGCGAGAAGGTTGATGCCTTGCTATGTTGGTGTACGTTGCAAAAAGAACAAGGTTGGTGTGTATTTGTTTTATTTGTTCACCATAATACTGACATGGCCATCGATTTGATTAGACAACACAAGCCTGGGGTGTTTCACTTATTTATTGTAGGAAGCACGATTAATGTTCTGTAATGATGGGGCTACTCCTATAGTCCGTCTGCTCGGCTCCTACTCGGGTGTCGGGTCACAGTCACACTCTCCTCTTTTTTTGAACACATTCACACTCTCCTCTTTTTTTGAACACATTCACACTCTCCTCTTTTTTTGAACACATTCACACTCTCCTCGAAACTGCAGTAGGCAGTATATGAGCGTCTCGGTTCACCTCCGTCGTCTATCCCCACTCCGCCCATCTTCCATAGCACGCGCCTGCGTCTCCGCCATGGCGCTTTCGCATCCTATCCAGCAGTGCCCAGTTTGAGAGCCTCTGTTCTCCAACTCAAACCCCCACCTGCCGCCATTGATCGCCATCTCTCTCCCAAAGTTCGAATCAGTAGATCTCCCAAGAAAATACCAACCCCATTGTACCACCTGCCTCATTGCGATGGCGAAATCGAGCAGGGTCTGTGGATCTGGGCTGTTTCACAAGGTGTTTACGGAAGGCCCCCTTGAAGTGCTCATCAGCCAGTGCGACGCCATCACCGCCGCGTCCCTAGTCGGTTCCTCCAAAAGTATTCTTCAGTCAGCCAAATACAGTGCCACTCTGCCTGCTTCTCAGCCGTTTGGCCTTCCGTGTGTTCTCTGTTGTGACCCGGCGGATAAACCATGGGCGGTGTTCAAGGAGGATTTGCCGGTGCACAGCAAGTGCAAACTACTGCCGCTGGACAGGTTCTCCTATGATGGCCTAATGCCACACGGTAAGGATGAGGAGCGGGCAGGCGCCAATGGAGATTGGATCGCCATGGTTGGCCCCGAAGGCAAGTGGAACCTCCTCAATGTCTACACTCATCGCAAGATTAAGCTTCCATCTTTGAGGAACAAGTTGGAAACCACACACAATCCACTTATATTCGAGTATCAGCGTTCTGCTATTCAACTGCAGAAGATAGCTATTTGCCAAGTTCCTACAGCTGCTAGGGGGTATCAAGATTTCTCCCTTGTCGCAATCTTCGACTTTGCAATTGCCTACCTCCATGGCGAATATCCTCGTGAATGGATATTTCTTGAAAACCAGTTTCAGTACGGCGCCATATACTGCGATGCAATTATACATAACGGACTTGTGTTCGCCGTTACTGAGCTTGGAAATGTTTATGCATGGGATCCTAATCAATTTGGTAACATTTCCTCCCTATCTTTTTTATATACGTAACTTATATAGTATTTCACCTCTTATTTGTTGAACTGTCTTGGCATCTTTTGGCTTAAAGGAATTCCATAGGCGCACACCATAACCCTCTTGTGGTATGGACATATATAGAATTTAACATCTATAGGAATTTTAGTATGGTCTAATGTGCATGTTGTTCCTTAGGAAAAAGGCCCCCTAGTAATTAAGTTTCTTTATTATTACTCCCTAGAAAATTTAAGGTAGAGTAGAAATAGAATCAATAAAGGTGCCATGCAATATTGATAAAGACTTTCATTTGTTTATATTCCCCCGGTTCTAGAGAATAAGGAGTACTATATTCAAACCATCTAAAATTTGGACCAATATTTTCGGGAACATGTTTTAAATCCATATGAAGTTTTACCAAGATGTTCGAAATATATTTCAAACCATCTTATGTTCGACCATGATTTTATAAAGTACTAGTATTGGCATCCCAATATCAAATCAATATCACTAGTAGATAAATCATGAAATATATTTTCATGTGACGTGTTCTTTCCTTTTTCAAGGTCCTATAGTGCTCCCTGCTCCATTCATTCCGTGGACGGCTGGATTTGATGACGATGATGATTTTGACTCTAATAGTCGTACGTGGTGGCTGGCAAGATCTCAAGATCGTTCTAGACTTCTCCTGGTCTATGCACGTGGCGTAATGGATTTTAACGCTGACGGTGCTCCAACTCATTATGATAGTACCCCTTCTGTCCATTGCGGTCGCGCTGTTCACAGCTATTCGGGGTATACCTGCATTGTATTCTCGAATGACACTAGTCGGTTACTTCCAGCCAACCCGTGGGAAAGGGTTACTAATCTTGGAGACTATTCTATGTTCCTTGGGTTGAACTATCCGATTTTCATGCCAGTGGGTGGTGCAACATTTCCCCCAGGATATTTGACAAGAAGAAACTGCATCTACACCACGCCTCAGGCCATTGGCTCTCAGTTTGACACATCACATCAAGAAATTTTCCGCTTCAGTCTAAATGGCGAAGACCACCAAAGCATATCTTTCTCAAGCAGCGGTCCAGGGGCCAACTGGCATACGGGGTTTTGGTTCATCCCAAGCTACACCAACGCGCTGGACTGGAACAAAGACAATCAGAGTTAGGGATATTTATGTAATAGTAGGATCATACTACTAGCTAGCTCAGTTGGTCTTGACTCCTATTTAACTATTTATAGCTAATGTACTTAGGTGATAAATTTATGCTATTTGCATGAACCCAGGCGCTTCTTTTAATTTGATCAAATACGGTCTATACACATGCATGGTTGTTTGGCTGTTTCAGTGTCCCTAGAGGCATACATATATACTGTTATTTAGCAATCTTTATTACAGTACAAAGGTCTTAACCTCATGGTTCACAGAAAGTATAAACGTAGATCAACCATCTAAACATAGAAGACATTCTAGTGTATGATTCTTACATATACACATCAACATCCTATCAGAAAATCTTAATGTGAATTGTACTGGCTGTACAAACCCGTGCATCATTCTCTAGCCGGTTGCACCCAAAAACCAAATCGTGGTACTTCATAGTTGACTGTATGTAGGACAACATACAGATCCAATGCGAAGCCATGGGTATCACCTGCATGACAGAACCATATTTCACATGGTTGGAGGTACTCCATATGGCATTTAAAATCATTCCTTGTCCTTCATATGGCCCTAAAAATAGTACAGTTGGATTTGTGGGTTTTAATTTTTTATTAACACACTCAATTGATTGCCCAAACATTGATTAATAATATTATTAAGGGGTGTGATGTTGAAAGCCATAAGAACAATGTGCCAAACAATCTTTGCTAGCGGACGGTAAATGTATACCCATCAGAAATAATCAGCAGACGTGCATGTTTCTTTGGTCAGAATAACTGCTGCACCATCTTAAAAGTAAATGGCATGACAATTTATTTGATTTGATAGCGTGCAGCTAGATGGCGTACATTACTATCTCTACTTCCTTGGGTCGCCCAAATCTGGAGTACTAAAAGCAAATCCTGGTGATTCATTTGACAAGACAACACAGATGCGTCCAAATTTCTCCGTCCATATTATTATAATCTGGAGTGCGTTGCCTCGTTGCCTTCCAAGAGAAGCTGCATTCCTTGCCAAAAAAGAGAGAGAGGCTGTATTTATAACTATCTCACCGGCCGCCACTAGTACAAACCATCACTCCCTCTCCACCTCCACCTCCATCTCTTCCCTAGTAGCTCCACCTCCATATCGGCGACGGACCACAATCGCGCGGCTTCGACTTCCTCTTCGACGGCGGCGGCGACAGAGGCGTGAGGCACCTTCTCCGCGGCGCATCACTCATCCTCGTCCCGCGGCAACAATGGCTGTATGTGAAATCACCATACCCTTTTGTATGGTAGAGATGATGATGTGCGGATAAAATTTTATTGGCGGTTGCTCATCCTTGTTTGAATATTTGGTGTAGATTCACATCTAGGGCAGGGTGTCAAGCGGGGTGGGTAGCGGGCTAGCTAGTTTCAGTGCGAGTGCTTTAAATCTGCTCTAATCTCAACCACTATTTGCTCTAATTTTCTGCTTTGCGGGACGATTCGCGGACGCCGCTTGCAACCCTAATCTAGGGTATTGATCCTAGTTTAGTAGACTACTAGGATTTACATGCCAATTTGTTTTTAGACTAGATCCGGATATTTGTCAATACTACTACGTACTTCTTCCGTTCGTATTTAATTGACTCTAGTTGAAAGCATCGACAGTTCATTTTCTTCTCTCCCTCGCGTCGACTAATTAAAACCGAACAGAGGGAGTATTAGGAATCCATGTGCATCCGTACTACCAGTAAGGTATTGCGTTGTTGCAGAGGCTCAGTGTAATCAATATCTTTCGATATTAATATACTCACTTTATCAGAAAATAAATTAGTAATCCATGTTCAAACTTGCTAGTTTGATCGACGTTTGATGATGATTTGTGAGGCCATGTATGGGCCTAGTTTGTTTTGCCTGGTGGTCAGTAGGCTGATGATTTTTTTTTGCTTGGTCGATCTGTGGTCGTTCCATGGCCACTGCTGATTAATCATTACTAGAATCAACAATTTTTTGCTTGTCTGGTGATTGGAATTGTATGCGCTCTTCTGAAGAGCACCATCGCACGATGATTAGTCTTAATGGAGATGCAGATGTCGATCAAGAGGGAGAAACATATCTTGATCATGCATTTCTCACGAGATTACTTGGTGATTGGAAGTAGAATCCACAATTTGTTGTGCAAACTTCTCAACATATGCATATATTCGTTGAATTGGCTTTATGTGATCAATATTACTTCTTATTGCAGATGGATGGAGG